>JAKUCV010005736.1:0-116125 GCA_028386065.3 Turnera subulata | reverse complement strand
CAGACTTAATCCATATTTTGCAAATAAAGATTCCAAAGCCTTTTTAAGAGATAGAGCATTAGTATTTGGAACATGAACAAGACCAACAAACCGCTCAATGGCACATCCATTTTTGTCCACATAGCGCAAAGCAACAGCCATTTGTTCTTTAACTGATATATCACGGGATTCATCAATCAAGATTGCAAATAAATCACCCCCAAGATCAGCAATGATATTGTTCAATGTTTCAGATGCACAAACACTTATAATATCCTTTTGAATACTTGGTTCCAACAATTTAAGATTTCCACGAGCTTCTCTTCGTACCTTACTAACCATTTCATTATGATCAGAAAGAAATTGCAACAACTCGAGAAAATTACCTTGATTGTTGGAAGTCTCAGTTTCATCATGACCTCGAAAACTCAATCCTTGACGTAAGAGAAACCGAATACAATCGATCACTGCTGTTAGATGAATACGATAATCCTGTTTGGCTTGATTGGACTGCTTTGAAACAACAACATCAATATGTTGCTTCTGGTTCATCAATGCTTCACACTTTTTCCATGCCTTATTATGAAAACTATTAACATCTCCAATATGCACTTGCAATCTTCTTTACTCTTCCATCTAGAAAATCCAGTGGTAGTGAACACGTCATTTCCTCCTTGTCTTCCACACTCGTTACCCATAAGATAGCAACACAAACAATAAGCAGCATCTTTTTCTAAGCTATATTCTAACCAATTCCCGAACTCTTCAAACCATTTAGGATTAAAACGACGAATGGTACCTCCTGCAAATTCTTGTCGAGGAAAATTATGTTCTTTTGGTTGACAAGGGCCCTTAAGCATATAGGCTCTCCGAACAGCATCACGATCATCAGGGTGATATTCTGAAATTTTTGGTCGCTTTCCAGGGTCAGCTTCAAGATTTTCCAAGTCAACATCAATGAATCTTTTTTTGCATTGTGCTTGTGTCGATTCAGGTACATTAGGTAAAGGAATAGAAGTAGAAGATGAATCTTCTATTCTTCTAGTTCTCTGTAAATATCTTTCCATCACTGGAAGAAAAAATTAGAAAATCTTTATTAATTAATATATTACATAATTGAATTAACAAAAGAATAAAAGAAAGCAACAAAACTGAACCCATTAATTAACTATTATATTTTTTTTCAATTTCTTAAATAATTTTCTTTCTTCCCAAAAAAATTGAATATAGGTCATATCTCTAACTAGTCTCTCTTACATTCTATTTTTAACGATTTTCTATCACAAAAAAAATGAATGCAGGTCAAAGTTCTAACGATTCTAACAATTATCTTCTTTAAATTTTTTCTTTCTTTCATTAAAAAAAAAAAGAAAAATTGAATTCAGGTAAAGCTAAAACAATAAAGTAATAGTGTGTAGATAAAGTATTTTATCATATTTAGAAGACATTAAAAACAAAACTTACCTCTTATCGATAATCTGCTGGTGGTGTGATGGAATTGATTGAGCAAAATCTTGACTTACTAATGTAAGAGTTTTGGAAGAGTGAAGGTGAGAAAGAAAATAAAAGGGTAAAAAGTAAATAGAACAGAGAATAGGATGATAAGTCAGGTTTGTTAGATTTGGTAACTTATTTATAATGCGCAGGAACAAAGCGCCGACCCACCCACTTTCAAATTCTATACAAAACAGTTTGTAGGTATTAATATTATAGTTTGGGCTGGGCTGTTATGTTTTTACAAACTCAGTGTGGGCAAAAACAAATTAAATGTGTGTTATGGGTTATAAACTTGATGGGCTAAATCATTAATTTTTTTTTTATATAGGAGCCCAGTGTAGTCACCTGCCTACGGTGACCACACTGTGCATCCGCCACTGAGTAGCTTGTGTCTTGAGAGTTGTGTTTTGTTGGGTGGATGCTTTGATATTCTAGCTCCGTTCCCGATTCTCACCGATCTAAGCCTCGTAAGCTATCGCAGACTGGGCTATGACCCTCTCATCAAAGTATCGGGACCGGGGCTACTTAGCTTGAGGATTGATGAAGGGAAGGCTGATGATCCACACCAACTGGAACTTTGGTTGCCAAATCTTGTATCTTTCGAGTGTTTTAGTAGTTCGGGCGTAATGAACTTCTCAGATATTTATCTCCCTTCTCTCCGCCATGCGTGCCTGAATTTCCATACTTATTGGGTAGATGCTTTAATCAGTACCCAAAAATATGGGGAAATAACTGTCAACGAATGGCGCAGGGAATTTGGTTACATGTTGTTGAAGCTTTTGCAGGGGCTTTGCAATGTGGAATTTCTGACCATAAACACCAAACCTCTGCAGGTATGTTGATAAGATACACCTGGATCGTCCTCTTGCATCTTTCGTGTCCTATTTATTTTCTTTCTTTTTTCTATCTTTCTTTATGCAATCAATATTGTGATGATTTTCCTTTTTATATTTTGTTTCTAACATGGGACTTTGATTTTTTTTTTTATGCTAATAAAATTTTTTGATGCTAAAAGGGACTTTGATGTCTTATGTGCTAGCATTTGGACAAGAGCGGAATCTTGGAGAACCAGGAGATGCAAAGGCCTCCATTCGGTAGGCTGAAGTCTTTGAAATTCCGAGATCGATGTGGATAATGACGATGGAGTACCTGAAAGAATAATGAATGACTTAATCGGCAGAATTCCTCATCCTGAAAATATTAATATCGAATTCTTGAAAATATGACATGCTTTCATGTATTACTCTTACTATAGTTTAGTTTAATTATGAAATTACACTTGATATGTATCGGATATGGCTTTATGAGCCTTATGAATTTAGAAAAAAAAAAACTATAATATCCATGGCATGCCAATGATAATACCATATCCAATCAAAGGTTCCCTCTTCTTTCTTTTAGGTATAATTTTCCTAAGAGCTCCTATTGTTTATGATATGCTACCAGTACGCATGCCACTTGATATGCATTCAGCATCATAGAATTTTTTCATTAAATTTATCTGGCTTTTCTTATGTTTTTTTTGCTCTTCATTTTTGCATGGTATGTTATTTTTCTCTTGATTAGGACACCATCCAATTCCTCACCGTCCTGGAATTGGTTTTAGGAATTATAATTGATCTTTTTTTATGCTAAAATTATAATTGATCTTTTCTTTTTATGCTAAGATTATAATTGATCTAGATCTCTTTTCCTCAATTTATGCGCTGCTTCCAATTGTATTTGAGTTAAAATATTATATGAAAAGACTAACCTTTGGAGCATGCAAACAAACTATCTCATCAAAAAATTTTGGCAAAACCCCGGCCAATTCCTACCAAATGAATTTTGGTTCAATTGGTCCTGAGTTTGAACTTAAATCAGTTAGTTGTCTGTATTTATAAAATTGGGTTAATTTACCTCAATGAGTTTCAATTTGATTCATTTGTTGTATATATTTGCAAGATTAAAGTCAGCCCCTGAATTTCAATTAGGATCAATTGGATGTAAAATTTGGTCAGTTTCGAGTAGAAAATGTCAACCAATCCCTTACTCGCTCAAATCATTAATTCATCTTGTAAAGCAATACTGATTCTTATCAAGTTTCAACATGATACGCCATTCACCAATCTTTACTATTTAAATTTAAATTTGACTGTAATTCTGAACCATGTCAAATCTTTCAAAATAAAGTTTGCAAACTACAAAAGATATATTTACACTTTTTTTTTATATAGAACACAAATAATTTTATATCAAACTAGACTTAAGCCTCCCCACATAATACATCTATGCAGAATACGTAACAAAGTGATGAAACTTGCTTGCAGACAAACAAGGGCTAAATCGGGAGATTAGGTAGTAACTAAAATCGGAAGATTAGGTAGTAATCCTCCAAAAGCAGAAGAGTTCTGCAATTATGGCAGAAAACACCACCCTGCCAATTAAGTTACCAAAGTAACAACAAGTTCCCACACGCGGAGCCAGCAGCACTAACCATCCAACTAATCATTTCAAGTTCAAACCTACGCAGAACAAGGACACTATATTCTTGGACAAAAAAAAAAAGGACACTATATTCATTAAACGTTGTTATGTGGATCACGTCAGCATTTTCTATGCGGAAAATCGGAGAAAAATGAAAAATATTTCGAAAATTCAACACAAGGATGAAAAATATCAATTTTATAAAACAGATCTGAAAAATGTTTAAAACGACAAATATAAGGATGAAAAATATGATTAGTCCTTAAGTGAGGTAATTTTTTTTTTAGATGTGCTTGTTTCCTCTTTCTGGATCATGAGTTTAAAGTACTCTACTTGTTTGTTATCTTGGAGTCCCTTTGATTTCAAGAAAGTTATAATTTCACCGTTGTAGGCCCTTGATGGATAAGATCTTGGCCCAAATTCAATCTTGGAATGCTAAATTCTTGATTTTTGTCAGCACGTTTGTGATCTCAGCTCTCTTTAGCATATGAAACTATGGGGCAAAGGCTTGCTCAGTGTACAACTTTTTTTTTTTGGTCTAATGATGCTTTTATAGTCAGAAAGTTAAGTTTTTCTTTGGAAGATCTTACTCTCAAAGAGGACTTGGCATCAAAAAGAATTGGAGGGAATGCTGCTTATTTTGCCAGAAATATCTAGATTTTACTATTGAAAGATGGCTCTCTTTGAATGACTTGGGAGTATATCTACTCTCTACAAGATCGAAGTTTGTGGGGCTAACTTATTCCTGCATATTGCTCTTGGAGCCTCCGAAAAATCCTCAAGTTGAGGCAACACCTTTTTCTAGCTATTTTTCTTTCAAGTTTGGAGATGGTTTCAACACATTTGTTTGGCGGATAATTGGCACCCGGGAAGTCTGATTTAACGGTTACAAGTCGGGCTAAAAAACTGTTAATTACAGGTTTTCTGTTTTTGCGTTTCAATTATCTATGGTGTGATCATGCTTAGCGACAAATTTAATGACTAGTTTTTTATGCGTTTCTATAATCTCTCGTGTGATCTTGTTTCTATGATTTAGCGAGGATGGATAAGCGAGCCCAGAGGCAGTTAATTAGTTAGTTATGTTATATCGGTCTTAGATTTTCTGTAGAGATCATGTGTTCGAAACCAATATTTAATTTTTTAAGGGAGTTTTACTATTTGTTTTAGGGATTCTTTTACTTAGATTTAGGTACTCTGCTCCGCGTATTATAGGAACCAATCCCTAATTTATCGCGGCATCCATGTAGCTTATACGTTGATTAAATAGGTTTCTAGTGTTTTACCAAAAAAAATAGGTTTCTAGTGGCTACAACTAATTTCTAATTTATTGCAGCATCGCTGAGGCATTTGAGAAATTTTTCGGAGTTTTGCAGCATCGCTGAGGCATTTGAGATATTTTTCGGAGTTTGAACACTGCTCTAGACATGTTATATACTACTAGAATGAAGAAGGAAGATGATCCGATAGCTTTTCTACCAAAGGAGGCTGTAGGCTTAAAATACTAGAAGTTAAATAGGATATTTTTGTGTATTGTTAAGTGACTATCTGAGGTGTACATATCCCTCTTTTGTAGCGGAGTTTACTAAGGATATTCTGGAGGCATTGGAAAAAAAAAAAACGCAAAATCAACTTGGAAAAAGCCTCCAAAAAACTGGACTACAGCTAGTCATGCCTTAAAGACAAGGAGAGTCTTGAACTTGCCATGGGCGAGACTTATCTGAGGAGGGGTGCTCTTTCTACTGAGGAACATAAAATTCCCCTTTCATGAATCTTTTTGCAGCAAAATTCATTGTCTTTGGTATTGTGCGACTGTATGGTCACACTAAAGATTGCTATGACAAAGCATTACAAATCATAAGAAAATTGGGTGAAGAAGAAAAAAAACGCTATAAAATAAATCGACAGTAGTATAGATATTTTTCTAAGATCTTGAGGTATTGAATAGTAATCTTAAGTAAGATTCTTTTTTTGTCTTCGAAAATTTTAACCTAATTTAAATATAACTTTTGTGTTATTCTAACTTTTTAGGTATTTTCATAATTAATTATGTATAATAAAGTTTTGATATTTTCTTCTATATTTTTAAATAAATTTTTATTTATATTATAAGGCAATCAATAATTTGTACTTAATTTCAAAAAATTATATTTTGTATCCTTTCTTTACAATATTGTACTTATCTATAAGAATCTCTAAAAGTTTGATATGTTGTTTGATAAGTTATAATTGATGTAGCACATTTAGAAATCAAAGTTTATGAGTAAGTATAACACGTTAAATTACTATTAAAATTTTAATATTATATTATAAATTAAAATATAATAAAAAATAAAATGCCTAGATATTAGCCTACTTCTCTAGTACCTCAAATGATATGGACAAGAGAGTTAATTATAAATGATGGTCTAATATAATGTTTAGGCAAGAGATTGTTAGGAAAAGCAAAGAGAGGACTTCTATTAAATGGCCGAATCGATTACAGCAATATGTGCTTTTGGTTCAACGGTTCAAGGATTGAAAATTTACCTTAAAAAGTACAAAATTCTGATGAATCATTAAACGCCAGATCAATCTCCATGCCTTTATAAGTTAGAAAATCTCAGGTCTAGGTTTCTCTTTTTTTCTCTGATTGGCCTTTCGTCTCGACGAGTCTCTTTCGGTAAGCCCTCCACCAATTAGTTTTTCCTCTATCGTTTTCAGTTTTGTTTGTATATTCTTACTTTTTGCGGATTTAGTCTCACTTTTATAGGTTTTGACTTACTTTTGTGGGATTATTTTCTCTCTTTTTTTTAGACGATGGTTCGAATAAGACTACACATATGCCTCGCCTTCACCTATCGGCATGGTAGTTGTTGCATGGACGATACAGATTATGACGGCCGCGGGAGGATTGTGCTTTTGTAAATCCTCTTTTGAATAGTATAGATTTCGTGGTATATTTCTACGTGGTAGGTTGAGAAGAATTCTTATGTTTAATTTTCTCATACTTTTATTCGATTAGATCTTCAAATATGTATTCTCAAATCTCTTGATCTATTTATATGAATGAAGAATGCTCCCTTTATATATAAAAAAAAAATCTCCCTACCTTCCTGAACAGAGATTTCCCTTCCAGTTACAAAAAAAAAAAGAATAATAAAGAAAATAGCCTGTTACTGGATAGAAGTTTAAGAAACAGTCAATTTTACATATGAAGCTCATTTATACTCTCTCCAACTTGCTGTATTTCATAATTTTATGCTCAATTTGTGACTGTTTGCACCGTACTATATGATATTGATTTTATTCCTTACTATATGCCTGCGGGTACAATTTCGGCTTTTAGTTCTTATACATAAAACTTAAACTGGTTTGGGGTCTGGAATGGTAGTCACTTACAAAGTATTTCAAAAATTTCGAAACGTGCTATATAATTTTGAAGTGATATTGACATACAGTAGTCTTTTGCAGAACTGGAAATCTGGAGTTGAAGAATTATAGTCTTCGTTTAAAAAAAAAAAAAAGGAAGCAATATTTTATTCCAAGCCTTTGTATGAGGTTATTAATGTTCTTCCAAGAATAGATTTAGCCAACAAACTGGCTACTTGCACCAGATTTGGAGTTCTTGCATTAAGACGAGTTTTCTTCTGTAGGTTTGAACCTGAAGTGAGAAGACATTTGTAGTGAAATTTTCATTTTTTTAAAAGGAATTGAGTTTCCTTTTCAATTGCATAAAGAACACATTCTTAGCAATTCGAAAAGGTGTAAATTTGTTTTCTAAAAAAAATGTAAATTTGTAAAAACTCAGCTGATGACAATAAAAGCAAGCCTGTTTGGATCTGTTTTTCTCATTACAATGAGATTTAAATTCAATTCTGGTTGGGATTTTGGGCTTGGGCTTTTAACTCGGCGAAAGATGCAGGGCAAAAAATTGCTAAACATAACCCATATAGACGTTGACTTCATATATCTTATTTTAAGTTCTTGGACGAATCTTTTCCTAAAAAAAAAAAAAAAAAAGTTCTTGGACGAATCTGAATTCCTTCCTATACGTTTAGCATTCAGCTATATCTCTTCCTATGAATCTTAACCAAAGCACGAAAAACACTTGAGATAATAATTAATTTTTTAAATTAAAAAATGTCAAAAGCGAAGAATGATTCCAGGGTATTAAAATCTATTATTTGAACTCCCTCTTGATAATATCATATAGGAACGCGTGATCCATGTCAGGATTCTGTACGGGGTGCTTCATGCTGAATTCTGATAAAAATGTTGGTGCAGTGGGCTTGTAAATTGCAATACACTTAAAACGCCAGATGTGTGCATCACTTTATTGATCATGGACTTTTCTACCGAGTTCACTGCAATTGCTGGGTTTTTTTGCTTCATCTTTCTCTACATATCTCTAGTTCGACAGAAAAACAGTAACAAAGGTAGCAGAAGAGGAAAGGCTCCTGAACCCGCTGGTGCGTGGCCAATTATTGGCCATTTGCACCTATTAGGGGGTAAGGATCAGCTTCTTTACCGAACTCTAGGTGCATTGGCTGATAAGTACGGTCCTGCATTCTCTATTCGTCTTGGCGGACGAAGAGCTTTTGTGGTTAGCAGTTGGGAAATGGCAAAGGATTGTTTCACAGTCAATGACAAGGCACTAGCTTCCCGTCCTACCACAGTAGCCGCAAAGCACATGGGCTACAACTATGCAGTGTTTGGATTCGCACCATACAGCTCTTTCTGGCGCGAGATGCGAAAGATTGCAACTCTTGAGCTTCTTTCTAACAGGAGGCTTGAAATGCTCAAACATGTTAGAATTTCTGAAGTTGACTTGGGGATAAAGGAGCTGTACAAATTGAGGGCCAATAATCGTTCAGGTCCTGTTCTTGTGGAACTTAACCGATGGTTAGAGGACATGATGCTCAATGTTGTTGTCAGGATGGTGGCTGGAAAGCGTTATTTTGGTTCCACTGCATCCTGTGATGAGGATGAGGCAAGGCAATGCCAGAAGGCCATTAACCAATTTTTCCACCTGATTGGGATTTTTGTGGTTTCAGATGCACTTCCTTTCCTTGGATGGTTAGATTTGATGGGACACGAAAGGGCAATGAAAAACACAGCAAAACAGTTGGATGCTATACTAGAAGGTTGGCTAGAGGAGCATCGCCAGAGGAGATCTTCTGCTGGAAACATATTGGAAGGGGAGCAGGACTTCATTGATGTGATGCTGTCTCTTCAGGAGGAGGGACAACTATCACATTTTCAGTATGATGCAGATACCAGTATCAAGTCTACCTGTCTGGTAAGTTGAAACCCAAATCAACTAGAACTAAGGCTTCATGTACTTTCTCAATTATTGCTTTTACAACTGACAGTGGTACTCTTGCAAACAGCAAGAGAGGTGTGGTCTCGAGTTCCAGTCTCACCTTCATCAACTAGTGCAATAAAGAAAGAGATGACATTCCTGGGTAGTGCATCTCCTGTATCAGAATAAATTGTCCGAATCGTTTACATTTGGGCCTGCGAATATGAGCCTGTGCTTGTTGAAATCCTGGAGTTTTAATATTCATGGCTCAAAGAGTATCTACTCGTTTTCTGTACAGAAAATGATGGTGAAATCTGATAGCATAAATGATATTCTCTTTTGTCTAGGCTATGATCCTTGGCGGCAGTGACACCACGGCAGGCACACTAACCTGGGCCATCTCATTACTTCTGAACAATCGCCACATGTTGAAAAGAGCACAAGAAGAACTAGACCTCAACGTTGGTATGGAACGTCAGGTTGAGGATTCAGATATCAGAAACCTAGTGTATCTGCAAGCCATCATCAAAGAAACCCTGCGGCTCTACCCTGCCGGTCCCCTGTTAGGACCCAGGGAAGCCATGGAGGACTGCACTGTAGGTGGGTACAATGTTCCAGCAGGTACTCGGTTGATAGTTAATGTGTGGAAGATTCAAAGGGATCCAAGGGTATGGGAAAATCCATCAGCTTTCCAGCCAGAGAGATTTCTTACAAGCCATCAAAATGTTGATGTAAGAGGTCAACAATTTGAACTCATTCCTTTTGGTTCAGGTCGACGCTCCTGTCCAGGTGTGTCATTTGCACTCCAAGTCATGCCCTTAACCCTTGCTCGTCTTCTTCATGCTTTTGAATTGTCAACTCCATCAGATAAGCCCGTTGACATGACTGAAAGTCCAGGGCTAACCATTCCAAAAGCCACTCCATTGGAGGTTCTCCTCACTCCACGCCTTCCTTCGAAGCTCTATGGTTTCTGAGCTTAGTGCAGGAGAATGTCAGCTATGCAATTTTAATAAAGGTGTCCGTCTTATGGTTGATAAAAACTCCTACTGTGGAATCGGCTGCAACAATGGTGGATGCTTGTAGCATGATAGCTTTTTCTTTTAAAGTTACAGTATTTCAGTCCTGCACAATATACATAGCCCTTGCATTTCCAACTTAAATACACTTGCCCTTGAAGCTTGTTATAGTTTTCCGCAAACTTATTGCAGTGAATGTAATATCAGCTGTTCTACACGCGTGTTATTTCGTTTTATATCAGATACGATAATCAGAAAAATCGGTGTCAAATCTGAATCAAGTCACATCCTATCCACGTATACTAAGATTCCATCTACGTGATACCTAAGTGCAGTGATGCAATTTTGACAAGTGCCTTCCACCAAAATCATAGATTAAATCACCAATGGAAACTGAGTTTTAATATATCTGGTTTGACTTCACTGGCCAATCTCTTATTGTTTTATATTAAGTCACCTTCATCTGTTAGAGAAATTTTTGTTTGAAAACCACCTGTATAAGCCAAAAGAGACAGAAAAAGAAAAGAATGAAGTTAAAGAATTAAAAGTGTGTTATGTGTGACAATTCTCTGCTGAATGACATCAGTGGAGGTAGATTGTTCAAATAGTCAAGACAATTGTTAATGCCATTGCACAATATCACAAATCTCTTACAGATTTGTCGGGCAAGCTGTAGCACTGCCATAGTACTATCTGGGGTGGAGACATCCCTGTTAATTCTACGCATGCATACAAGGAAATAGAGAGGAGACATCCCTGTTAATTCTACGCATGCATACAAGGAAATAGTGAGACATACTGTTTTTGATATTAGTAGATGAAGGCTGAACCTGTTGGTCTAAACCTGAGACTTCACGCCTCTTGCTTTTTGCAAGAGTACCAATAAGTTACAAGAAATGCGCGAGCAGCACATGCTACCAAGCTGAAGACCGCCCCATTTTCCACCATTTTGCATTTTTCTATGGAACAGAAATTTCCCACAAACTTTTGCCAAATTCATGTGAATCACTTCAGTTTCAGGGATTGATGGGGCTTGAACTGGGCATATAACATTTAGCACAGCAGCACAAAAGAGCGGCCTACAAAGCACCCTTTTGAAATTGAGGATATGATGCAATAAAGAGGTATGTTTGCACAAAAACAAGCAAATACTAAACATATTTTAACTTAAAGAAATGTCAAAGAGGAAGCTCTCATTCCAGATTATTGAAATATATTATAACCATGTGGTGGCCTGTGGCAGGAGTGTATGATTGCGATGTGTGCTTCTTGTTGAACTCAGATAAGAATGTTAGTTCAGCCCAGTGGACTTATACATTGCTTCAGACTTTCCTCTTTATTGATCTTGGACTTCTTTTTGATGCTACTATCATGGACTTTTCTTTCAAGTTCACTGCAATTGCTGGGTTCTTTTGCTTGATCTTTCTCTACATAGCACTAGTTGGACAGAAAAGCAATAACAACGGTAGNTCACCTTCATCTGTTAGAGAAATTTTTGTTTGAAAACCACCTGTATAAGCCAAAAGAGACAGAAAAAGAAAAGAATGAAGTTAAAGAATTAAAAGTGTGTTATGTGTGACAATTCTCTGCTGAATGACATCAGTGGAGGTAGATTGTTCAAATAGTCAAGACAATTGTTAATGCCATTGCACAATATCACAAATCTCTTTCAGATTTGTCGGGCAAGCTGTAGCACTGCCATACTACTATCTGGGGTGGAGACATCCCTGTTCATTCTACGCATGCATACAAGGAAATAGTGAGACATACTGTTTTTGATATTAGTAGATGAAGGCTGAACCTGTTGGTCTAAACCTGAGACTTCACGTCTCTTGCTTTTTGCAAGAGTACCAATAAGTTACAAGAAATGCGCGAGCAGCACATGCTAGCAAGCTGAAGACCGCCCCATTTTCCACCATTTTGCATTTTTCTATGGAACAGAAATTTCCCACAAACTTTTGCCAAATTCATGTGAATCACTTCAGTTTCAGGGATTGATGGGGCTTGAACTGGGCATATAACATTTAGCACAGCAGCACAAAAGAGCGGCCTACAAAGCACCCTTTTGAAATTGAGGATATGATGCAATAAAGAGGTATGTTTGCACAAAAACAAGCAAATACTAAACATATTTTAACTTAAAGAAATGTCAAAGAGGAAGCTCTCATTCCAGATTATTGAAATATATTATAACCATGCGGTGGCCTGTGGCAGGAGTGTATGATTGCGATGTGTGCTTCTTGTTGAACTCAGATAAGAATGTTAGTTCAGCCCAGTGGACTTATACATTGCTTCAGACTTTCCTCTTTATTGATCTTGGACTTCTTTTTGATGCTACTATCATGGACTTTTCTTTCAAGTTCACTGCAATTGCTGGGTTCTTTTGCTTGATCTTTCTCTACATAGCACTAGTTCGACAGAAAAGCAATAACAACGGTAGCAGAAGTAGTAAGGCTCCTGAGCCAGCTGGTGCATGGCCAATTATTGGCCATTTGCACCTACTAGGGGGTAAGGATCAGCTTCTTTACCGGACTCTCGGTTCATTGGCCGATAAGTACGGACCTGCTTTCTCTATTCGTCTTGGCAGCCGCCGGGCCTTTGTGATTAGCAGTTGGGAAATAGCAAAGGATTGCTTCACAGTTAATGACAAGGCACTAGCTTCTCGTCCTACCACAGTAGCTACAAAGCACATGGGCTACAAACATGCCGTTTTTGCATTTGCACCCTACAGCTCTTACTGGCGTGAGATGCGAAAGATTGCAACTCTTGAGCTTCTCTCTAACCGAGGGCTTGAGATAGTGAAGCATGTTCAAACTTCGGAAGTTGATATGGGGATAAGGGAGCTCTACAAATTGTGGACCAATAATCCTTTGGTCCTGTTCTTGTGGAACTTAACCAATGGATTAAAGACTTGATGTTTAATGTTATTGTCAGAATGGTAACTGGAAAGCGTTATTTTGGTTCCACTGCATCCTGTGATGAGGATGAGGCAAGGCGGTGCCAGCAGGCTCTCAATCAATTCCTTCACCTGATAGGTATTTTTGTGGTTTCAGATGCGCTTCCTTGGCTTGGTTGGTTGGATTTTATGGGACATGAAAGGGCAATGAAAAACACAGCCAAACAGTTGGATGCTATACTTCAAGGCTGGCTAGAGGAGCATCGCCAGAGGAGAACTTTTGCAGGAAACATATTGGAAGGTGAGCAGGTCTTCATTGATGTGATGTTGTCTCTTCAGGAGGAGGGACGACTGTCAGATTTTCAGAATGATGCAGATACCAGTATTAAGTCTACCTGTCTGGTAAGTTGAAAATGCAAATCAACTTGAACTAGTTACATTGCTGGTTGTTTTCTGCTTGGAATGGTTTGCGTTTTGGGCTAGCAAATATGAGCTTGTGCTTGTAGACATTATATTGTTGGTTTCTGGAAAACCCAGAAAACTTTAAATGTTTAACAGGCTGAACCTGTTGGTTTCAATGATTTTCTTTCAGTTCACTTCAATTTCTCCATTATACAGCTAATATTCGTGACTCCAATAAGTATCAAATTGTCATCTACCTTAGAAAATAATAGAGCAATCTGATGGCATTCTCTTCACTAACCTTTTTCCATCACGTTGATCAGGCTATGATCCTTGGTGGCAGTGACACCAAATCAGGAACACTAACCTGGGCCATCTCATTACTCTTAAACAATCCCCACGTGCTGAAAAGAGCACAAGAAGAAATAGACCTCATTGTTGGTTTGGAACGTCAGGTTCAAGATTCAGATATCAGAAATCTAGCGTATCTGCAGGCCATCATCAAAGAAACCTGAGGCTCTACCCTGCAGGTCCCCTGTTAGGACCCAGGGAAGCCTTGGAGGACTGCACTGTAGGTGGCTACAATGTTACAGCAGGTACGAGGTTGATAGTAAATGTGTGGAAGATTCAAAGAGATCCAAGGGTCTGGGAAAATCCAACTGCCTTCCAGCCAGAGAGATTTCTCACAAGCCATCAAAATGTTGATGTAAGAGGCCAACAATTCGAACTCATCCCTTTTGGTTCTGGTCGACGCTCCTGTCCAGGTGTGTCATTTGCACTACAAGTCATACCCTTAACGCTTGCTCGTCTTCTACATGCTTTTGAACTGTCAACTCCATTGGATAAGCCTGTTGACATGACTGAAAGTCCTGGAGTAACCATTCCAAAAGCAACTCCATTGGAAGTTCTCCTTACTCCACGCCTTCCTTCAAAGCTCTATGGTTTCTGAGCTCAGTGTAGAGGAAGGTCAGGGATGCCATTTTAATAAATAAGATGTCTGTCTTATGGGTTGATAAATACTTTGGCTCCCGGATTGGCTGCGACCACTTGTGGAAGCTTATAGCTTGATGGGTTATTCTGTTGAAGTTACTATATTTCAGTCCTTCTCCATACCTATTGGCATAGCCGCATGTACTTCAAACTTAAATAAACTTGCCCTTGAAAGTTGTTATTGTGTTTTGCTAATTTAAGTGACTTCAACTTATATGTGATTACAATTGGTGCGATTATCTCAACTGTTTATGGACTTTCTTGCTCAACTTATTTTTAGATCAATGGACGGCCTAGGGCCATTTTATTAATCAATTGATGCCTTGAAGACTACAAGCAAATTAGTTGAATCCGAGAAAACACGAACAGGAAACTCGTGAGGAATAGAAGACATCATAGATGCAAGAGAATTTTTTTCTGCCCAACATTTCAATGTCGTCTTCAATAAATCAGGTTGATGTCGTTTCTGCAGTAGTTGGCTAGTAAGATAGTTCGCCTGGGTTATTTCGTTTCTCCAATGTAATAAACCTGAAAGAGAAATATTTCGCCACAACCTAGCAGAATTGACCATTGCCGTGACGTTCTCCCATCATCAATTTTCAATTTCGTCTTCTCTGCCGCTGTTGAAAATGTTCATGTTCATCCAAAACAACTGCAGTCATCAAAGCTTAAGCAAACAAAGCAGTCTATCTTCGTTTGATTTGTTGATAATGGATGGATTGTCGTTCTTTCTTTTCATTAAAATACTAAAGATTCCAGGTTATTCAATTTCTGCTAATTTAATAATGGACTGTCAAGCGGTTGACTTTTATTATAGACGTATAAGGGCAATGTTAGGCTTTGCCAAAACCAAATTTTTTTGTAAGTTTTCTACATCTTGGATTGACCTTCAAGATTATGGAGAATCTGAGCTCCATGGATCCATACCAGCAATTGATAACAGCTGCTGTGTTTGCTTCCTTAGTTATCCTGTATTTCTTGGTGTTCCAAAGGAGTAAAACTCCTAAAAAGAGAGACGAGAAGGAGGCACCGGAACCAGCAGGTGCATGGCCAATTATCGGCCACTTCCACCTATTTGGAGGAGCAGATCAACTCCTTCACCACAAACTTGCAGAAATTGCTGATAAGTATGGATCAACTTTACAACTTCGTCTTGGCAGTCTTCGTGGTTTTGTGGTCAGTAGCAGAGAAGTTGCAAAAGAATGCTATACCATTCATGACAAGGCTTTTGCTTCTCGTCCCACCACAACTGCCACAAAGCTCATGTGCTATAACCATGCAGTCTTTGGCTTTGGACCATACAATTCTTACTGGCGCGAGATGCGAAAGATAGTGGCAGTCAAGTTTCTTTCAGGTCACAGGCTCGAGATGCTCAAGCTTGTCCAGGTTTCTGAAGTTAACAGGTTAATAAAGAAGCTGTACAATTTATGGGTTGGAAATGACTGTCTCCCTGTCCTTGTTGATCTTAAGCAGATGTTTAGGGATCTATCACTTTCTGTGATTGTTAAAGTGGTGGCAGGGAAAGACTATGCTGATTCCTCTAATGAGGAAGAGGCAAAAAGGTGTCATCAGGCTATTTCTGATTTCTTTCATCTGATGGGTGCGTCTGTGGTTTCGGATGCTTTTCCATTTCTGTGGTGGTTGGACTTGCAGGGGCTTGAGCAGGCGATGAAGAAAACGGCTAAAGAATTTGATTCAATCTTTGGGGGTTGGCTGGACGAGCATCGACGTGGTAGAGTTTCAGGAGAAACCAAGGAAGAAGGAGAGCAGGAGGACTTTGTTGATTTGTTGCTGTCCCTTGAGGAGGCAGGACACTTCTCTGATTTTCCATATGATGCTGATACTGTTATCAAGTCTGCCTGTCTGGTATGTTAAAGAGGACAAATAAGATAAAGAACCTTTGCATAACTTGATGCAGTTTCTATGTAAAAAGATGCTAAGATCATGTTTAGGAAAAGCTAAGGTTCCTGTGGTATCTCTACTTCAATTGTCGGAAAAAAAAAAGATAAGAAGTTTCTGACAAGGTTCCCCTGCAGTCTTTACTCTCTGGTGGCAGTGACACGATGCCAACCGCACTGACGTGGGCCGTCTCGCTACTCTTGAACAATCCCCTGACACTAAAGAAGGCACAAGAGGAACTAGACCTTCAAGTAGGCAAGCAGCGCAAGGTAGCTGAATCAGACATTAAGAACCTGGTTTACATTCAAGCCATAATCAAGGAAACTTTTCGTCTCTACCCTGTTGTTCCGCTCTCCGGACCCCGAGAAGCTATAGAAGATTGCATAGTAGATGGATATCGCGTGCGAAAAGGCACAAGGTTGATGGTAAATATATGGAAGATTCAAAGGGATCCCATGTATTGGAAAGATCCATTGGCTTTCCAGCCAGAGAGATTTCTCACAACCAATGCGGATATTGATGTTAGAGGACAACATTTCGAGCTGCTTCCTTTCGGTTCAGGAAGGCGATCATGCCCAGGTGGATCATTTTCACTGCAGGCCCTTCATCTCACACTTGCTAGGCTACTTCACTCTTTCGATTTGAAGACCTCGGGGGATTTTCCTATTGATATGACAGAGACGCCAGGAGTGAATGTGCCAAAAGCAACACCATTGCAGATTCTCATTTCCCCTCGTCTTCCTACAGAACTCTATATGTGAAGAGTGAGACAAGAATAATTCTAGGACTGAATTCCGTTGTCTCATTGGTTGTACTTTTGAGCCTTGATGTAGCTAGTCCTCAACGTTGGTGATGCTCTATTAAGGCAAACTTTTAATTCTCCACTGGATCTCTGGAAATATTTTGTTTGTAAAATTCCAGAAAGTATTGTCTTTTTGCTCATCACTGGTAATTGTTATTCAGTGCTATTTCAGATTCTGTTGGTATGTTTGTTTAGATACGGAAAAAACAACCATCTTTCTGCGAATACATATTTTTGTACAGAAAAACATGAGGCACTCCATGACATCCTTGCATTTCAAAGAGGGAAATTCTTTCAGAAATTCTCATTTTAAGAACTTCAGACTTTAATTCCTGATATCCTGAAGATCAAACAGATGCTTCAATCCGTTGGATATAGTATCAGCAGTTCTACACGTCTGATTTCATATAGGGCGACCACTTTTTATTTTGTTATGGCTATCTACAGAATACAGATAATGAACCTATCTAAACCATAAGCCGTCTCCAAATCACTTTTCTATAAACTTTGTTGGCGGCGAGTGCCACTAGACCAGAGGTCTGTGGCTACTTAGTCCACTTGTCTGGTATGGCAGAGTCCTGTAGCAATTTGGTATCTAGCACATGAATTTCTCAGACTGACAGTTCCCTTTCTAATAAAATATCAAAACTAGAGTCAGAAAAATCGGAAACAACTCTGTGCCAATCACTTCCCTCCTACTAAGATTCCATTTACGTGATAACTAAGTGTAGTGATGCAATTGACAAGTGCCCTCTACTGAATCATGTACCTAGATCACCAAGGTGATCTGAATTTGAACATTTCTAGTTTGACTTCGTAGCCAAATATTCTGGTTTTATATTGCTTGTCCTTCATCTGTTGGAGAAAAATAATTGAAAATTATCCCTGAGAAGAAAAAAGGATGAAGTGAAAGCTTAAAAAATTTGTTATGTCGGATAATGCTATGCTGAATGACATCAGTGGAGATTAGACGAATACTGCAGACATTGTTAATGCATTTCACTGAGACATTGTCTGCTGAATGACATTAGTGGAGATTAAGTCCATGAATAAAAGCATCGATCAGCATTAAAAAAAAAAAAAAAAACCCTGCCAAGCCATACTGTTAGTCACCTGCTTTCATCTTTATCCTCTTTGAAAACATTTCTTTTCGTGCATTCTTATCAAGGAGGATACTTTCTGACCACCAATTAGCTAGACCTATGCTGGTAAATATTGAGTGGTTGAAATATACCAAGTCAGCAAGTCACTTTAAATTGCTCAGTATCATAGTATATTTCTACTCATAGGTTTCTAGGCATCTCAAGCCGTGCACCATTGTTGAATTGACTTTTGTCTTTAGCAGTTGGTCAACTATTGTAACAGTATCTCTTAGATAGTCTTATAAAAACAATACTTCATGTTCCTTTCAGTCCTTTGGAGTACCAGGATATATTGACCCTGCCTAGTGCATCATCTGGGTACGCCGCTTTAGGATGGAAATACATGTTACTTGCATATTCCACGAGTTGTGACATAAAATTTCTCCATATTCCACCACCCACCAGAATAATTGAGCAGCCATGCCTTTCCTTTGTTATCTTACTCCAACCTCTGTAATTGGACTTGCTGCAATTCTTCTATTTTCCTATTACATCCTAAAGAGGAAGAAATCCCCCAAGGCTAAAAAAGCACCAGAGGTAGGCGGTGCATGGCCTTTAATAGGTCACCTCCGTTTGTTAGCAGGGCCTGAGCTACCTCACAAAACATTTTCAGCCTTGGCTGACAAGTATGGACCTATCTTCACCATCAGGGTGGGGTTGTACCCAACTCTGGTGGTCAATAGCTGGGAATTGGCCAAGGAACTATACACTACACATGATGCCATTATATCCTCTCGGCCTCAACTCATAGGTGCAAAACTTTTAGGCTATAACTTTGCCAGTTTTGGGTTCGCTCCATATGGTGAATACTGGCGCCAGATGCGTAAGCTTACAGCATCAGAACTTCTCTCCAACCACAGGCTTGAACTACTAAAACATATTAGAGCATCCGAAGTGGAGACAGCAGTGAAAGACCTGTACAAGTTATGGGACAAGAACAAAAATGAAGATAACAGAATTCTGGTCGAAATGAAGCAGTGGTTTGCTGACATAAACTTGAACGTGATCTTTAGGATGATTGCAGGGAACAGATATCTCGTAGAAGGTGCCATGGCGGATAAGAAACAAGTTAGGAGATGCCAGAAGGTGATGAGGGAATTCTTCCATTTAGCAGGGGTTTTTGTGCCCAGGGATGCAGTTCCATTTCTTGGGTGGCTGGATATTGGTGGATACGAGAAGGCCATGAAGAGAGCAGCCAAAGAAATGGACAGTATTATTAGCGAGTGGTTGGAGGAGCATAGCAGGATGAGAGATTCTGGAGATCATGCAGCAGCTAACCAAGTGCAAGACTTCATGGATGTTTTGCTCTTTGCTCTTGATGACTACAACCATGCAGGTTTTGATGCTGATACAGTCCGCAAAGCCACAGCCAGCGTATAGTCCACCCCAATATGTCAATCCTTTCTTCCAAAAAAATTCAGTAACTAAAACTAATAATTTAGTCCTATTTCATTATAGATTCAGTCTATAATTGCTTCTTCATTATATTGCAGATGATTCTAGTGGGGGCTACTGATACCACAACAGTTACTGTAACCTGGGGACTAGCTCTACTGCTGAACAATGCCACTACACTAAGAAAGGGCCAAGAAGAACTTGACGCCCAAGTTGGCAGGGAAAGACTAGTCAATGAATCAGATATCGATAATCTACCCTATTTCCAGTCCACTGTCAAGGAGATACTCAGGTTGTACCCTGCTGGTGCACTAGCATCCAGAGAATTCACTGCCGGCTGCACCGTGGGCGGTTATGACATCTCGCCCGGCACGCGGCTACTAGTGAACCTTAACAAGATCCAAAGGGATCCGCGAATATGGTCTGATCCTCTGGAGTTCAAGCCAGAGAGGTTCCTTACAACCCACAAGGAGTTTGATGTTAAAGGTCAGAATTTTGAGCTTATCCCATTTGGTGCAGGCAGGAGGATATGTCCTGGGATGAACTTTGGCATCCAGATGACTCATTTAGTACTGGCCAGTTTCCTGCAAGCCTTTGAGGTTACAAATCCATCAAATGCACCAGTTGACATGACTGAGACGGCTGGAGTGACAAATAGTAAAGCAACTCCACTTGAGGTTTTAGTCAAACCAAGGTTGCCTGCTCACGTATATACATAAAGCTAGTATGCGTCACCATAAATTTAATTATGTGATCTGATTGGCTTCACCCTCGGGGTCGTGGGTTTTGGTATGTGTATTAAAGTTTCAATTTCAGGTTGAGCAAACTATGATGCAAAGCACTTATATGTATATATATGCTTGCGTGCAATTAATATATATACAACAACGGGCTGGTAGTTGTTCATGTGCTCACTCTAGTCCAGCAGATCGTAACAATTTTAACTTGCTTTCTTGATTGCTGCTTGGCCTGCCATCGCCGATGGTTTTTCTCCGTGTGTCCTAAGAGGCAACCACCCCTCGGGCCAAGATTGTGTCAAAACCAAAGTGGCATATTTCCACACCCTTAATCATGCTTTGAAGCCTAACCTTTTCTTTGTAGATCCTAATCTAGGTCAACCGTGTCTATGTAATCAACAATTTAGTAGAATTTTGAAACAGACTATAAACCACAATTGATATCACAACCTAGCTTCCTGATAATTAATAATAATAATATATATAAAAAAAAACTAACACCAACCTAACTTTTGATACTCCTAATGAAGAGGTATCTCAAAAACAAAATATAACTACTAATGAAGAGCGGGTTGTCCTAGCTTTATCATTTAAGGATTGTCCTACAAATGTATATTCGAAGAAACTTTGTTATACAAGAAGTATTAAGAATCTTCCCATTATACGAGATGAGTTATTTAATTTCCAACCTCTAACTACCAGCCTCCTTGTGTCCGCCACTAGGTACCAGCACGGACCAACCCAGGAAAGTATTTTTGGGAGGCCAAAAAGATAAAATGAACCCAAATTTAATTTCCAACCTCTAACTACCAACCCCCTTGTCGGCCACTGGGTACCCAGCACGGAGATTGGTTTGTGATTTGTCATGGAGATTTTTCTATCATGATAAAACGTAAGCATTCCTCTCTTGTTAGCAAATCTAATCCTTTGTGAAATGAATGGATTTATTTTTTTAGTATTATGATTTGAATTCATTACAAAATCAATTCCCTTGTCTATTATGATATTTTTTTAAAAAAAAAAGAGGTATTGAATTTATTTGCATGTGGTATAAATCAAGTTTGAACTGAATTCTTAAATTGAATAAATTTTCCATCTTATTATAAACTCATTATTCATAGAAAATCTTAACTTATTGTAATATATAATATTAATAGAGATATTTGTATCATCATCAATTTTAACACTCACCATACACATTCTAAAAAAAACAACGCTCATCTATCAATTCTAAATCGTACCTCTTTAATTTAGCTTTTAAATATTAATTAAATGTTACTATCTAAATAAAAAATAAATTCAATTTAGAAATTAACTAAATAATAAAGAAGTGAATTGAACTCAATTATCAAAAAAAAAAAATCATCCCATACTAAACAGGGTAAAGAAGATATGGATGTGGGCCTTATTATTTAGCCGTTACTATAAACTTGGGCCTTATTGAGTCTTTCCATGTCAAGTATGGAATGTTTTTGTGTTTTGAAATAAAAGTATGGGATGATATCTCATTTTTCTTTTGGTGCATGCTCGAGACATCTTATCCCGCTAGAGTGTTTTTTTTTTTTTTCCAGCAGAAGATAACATTCCATCACTTATACGTCAAAAACATTCCATCACTAGTACCTCAAAAAAAAAAAAACAGTACTATATGGGTATTAGGCTCTGTTTCAATAAAAAAAAAAAAAGGAAAAACGTTGTGTTCCCGGTCATCTTGAAATGTCATCACAAAACACCTATTTGGGGTACAGGGAAAATGCATATCGCCTACCGGTAAAGGAACGTATGAACCTACTTTAACCAAAATATAAATAAATATGAAGGTGCAGGATTCACTTTCTCCTTCTTCGTAGTGGTGTCATAATTCAGTCCACGTATTTTTTTTTTCTTCGGAAACAAACAAAATAATCTGAGTGAGCTGAGTCCAATTACCTTGTATTTGGTTATATCATATAGTAAATGAACTCGATTATCCCCAAAACTTGTACTATTATAGCATGACCTAATCTTTCACTCTAACGTACCCATCAATATCATACACTATATATATCACAAAAAGGAATACCATACGGATTAGCAGGCCATGTGTTAGTCATGTTACTATGATAATATATACATCCAAAATTAGGTGAAGACCAAGTAGGCTAAGGATAAAGATTACTCATGTACTTATCTGCCAATTGATATTGTTAACAGGTCACAGTGATAGTGTAAATATGGTAAAGGATTCAGCATGACTAATGTAAAGGTGTTAGAAATAAGGTAATTATAGTGAAGATTAAAGCTATGTATATTGAAGAAGAGGAGAAAGCATTAGATGGAGAAGACAGGAGAAGAGCTCTTGGCTCGTTAATTTCATTCATATCAGTTATACAATATATATATATAAGAAATATACAGGTGAGGGGGAGTTAGGTAGGCTATAGACATTCACTTCACATTTTATTTTATAACACTCCTCCTTGAATGTCATTGTAATGGAAATAGAATACGCTTTTGGAATAACTGCCTCGTTAAAAACCTTACCAAGAAAAACCCAGTGGGATAAAAACTTGGTGAAGGAAAAAAAAAAGTGCAGTGCGTATTCTACTCCCCCTCATTTTGACCTCTCTTGATTTCTTGAGGTCGTTGCATGTCAATTATCCTTGTCAACTTCTGGTGGCGTATGCTTTGTCTGATCACATTTGATACATCACTGCTTTAATTGGACAATGTAGGCAGCATTATCATCATAATTTGTTGTTGGAACATTTTCCTTGCCCTCTTACTTTTGTGGTCCCGATGATATAGCAATTTCATGTATAAAGTTGTAGCACATGTCTGTCTGTACTTTATGTGGATCAAATAAAGGACCTGTATCTGCAACACCAACAATATTTTCTTCGAGCTTACAGCATTAATATAATACCACATTCATTATAGCCCGAAAATAAAAGCACTGTCAAATCTTGCCATAGGTTTATGACATAAGCTTCAGGCTTCATGTTACTAGCAATATAAATTTTTAGTTAGATAGAGTACTTCAGGACCAATCTAACAGCACGGCATTTGGAAGCTTCTTCAGGAATTCCAATAATATTTAAAACACAATCATAAATATAAGCAACAATAAGTGCAACTACATAGATCATATATGCAAGAATAATTATACTTCACATACTCAAAATTTAGTTTAAACCATATAAAGATCAATTTTAACTTAATATATTCGTCTATTCCCGGGAATTAGTTGCTTCAAGCAACTTGAATCCTTCAGTGATTCTCATGCATATGTCATGACTTATGGATCCGTAAAAATATAGGCTGTAATAGCATCCATTTGATGCATTCCTAATTCTTTTCATATAATGCCAGACTTATCAATAATAATTGCATCCACTACAGTGGAGTATATCTCCTCATAATTAATACCAGGTCGTTTGGGTAAAACCTTGTGTTGTAAATCGTGCTTTGTATCTTACCATTTATTATTTTTCGCACAAAAACCCATTTTATGACCAACAATTTTATACCATCTGGTGTACGGACTACGGGTCCGAAAATTCCTTGCTTTATAAGCGAGTCTAACACAGCCTTAATTATATTTCTCTATTTTGGCCAATCACACTGCGCCTACCAACAGATGTAGGTTCATGATCCTCATTTTATTTAGCGCTATATTATAAATGAAATAAGTATTCCGTCGACGGTTATTTCACATCGGTTCCATCTTATTTCTGACACTGTAATTGAGATCTCATCATATTCATTTATTTCAGGTAGCTATGTAACTTCTGGAATTTTATCAATTGTGTCAGAAAACCTATTCTGGAGGACATTTAATATCAACCTCTACTGGAGAAATCTTTTCTAACTGGGGACATCTTATCTTTTTTGCTCTATTCTCTCTATTGAGAATTTTGTTTTCTTTTGGAACCGTGTTTATTCTACGCTTCTTGCGTATTTTAGATTCATTTGCATACTATACTTGTTCTTCTGGAACATTATTTTGATCAGGAGCATTTGCAGCTGGTATATAAGATTCGGTCACTTTATGTGTCTGGCAATTTCATATCAATTTTTTTTTTTGCAAATGAATCATCTTTTAAACTTCAGGTCCACACTAAATTGTTTGAGGATTAACAACTATATATTGATAATACATTTCAATAATATCTTGATCCAGCTACTCATTTTCTCCCCTGATGTTGGGTATACACGCATATCGAATTAACAATAAGCAAATCTTGCTATAAATGAATCTCCAATACTTTAGTCAATAGTTTCAATAAAGTTGTAATTGATGGAGACTCATATCCAACATCTATTCCCAATCTTCCTGAAAGACCAACTTTACTATGCTGTGGTGGAGCATTTGGTACATAATCAACGGTCCGAAGATGGGAGATATTTTGTGACCAATAACCAATTAAATGGGGAGACCTTATGATAACTTGTTGGTTTGATGCACACAAGTGCTGTTGCGTGTAAAATACCGTTTTCTCAAATAGTCATATTTCATCAATGGTCATGCAATCAATTGTCAATGTTCCCCCAGATCTGTTTGGGTTTATTTCCAATGATATATATTATCCATTAAAGAAATATACCAGCATTATCTAGACATATAGTCTAATAACATAAGTAGGGAAATATACCCGCAAGTGGCCAAATTATTAAATTAGTGCGTACGATGCCAACTTGCGTCACACAATGGACCATCTAGTCGATGCATCGTGAAAATTTCATAGATGGCCAACACGGCGGATTTATTAATCTGTGTTCATGTCTCTGTATTATTCCCAATCTTGCTGGTGATACTAGGCCATTCTCATCTTAGGAAGGCCGTATAATAACTTTCGCAGCAAGCAAACTCATAGAAATTCATTGATTGTAAAACTTCTGGTTTTTCAATGAATGACCAAATAAATTTTGTGCATCATTATTTACCCGGGATGGCCCACCCGGTCATGCCAAACAATATGTCCATGTACCAACTTCAAGTCGGTGCCAGCTCCAGGCTAGATAACTTAGAAAAATTATTTACCAGCTTCTGGCTGGTGCATACTAGCTATAAATTAAATATCTATTAGTCTACTTCTAGTCGGACTCAGCTTCAAGCTGTATAAACTTGTGTATTTAAACACTTAAAATTGCTAGCTTCAGGCTAGAGCATTTCAGCTTCTGGCTGGATATGGTAAGTTTAATAACTTAAATTGCTAGCTTCAGACTGCAATATATGTGCCAATATTAGGCTTATTTCTGCCACTCATGTCGGAAAAGATCAGAATTATTGAGCAAACTTTTCCAAAAGCAACTTTGGAGTTTTGTGAAACCGAAAAATCTTCAGGATCTTTTCGGAGATAAGTGAAAGGGTCCACATTTGAAAAACTGACACCTAGTTGTCTAATCTTAGACTATAAGAAGGGGAGGCGGTTGAGACAGGAAGATGCAGAAAACTCAGAAAAATCAACAAGACAAGAAAAATGCCTTCCCCAGCTACTGTTTTTTTTGTTGAGGTTGCCTCTCTAGGAAGAAGAAATAGGTTAGCATTTAAAATGGTGAATGAGCAGCAAGAGGAATTACCGAATGATCTGGCGAGAATTCCTCGTTTAGTGTTTGTTGATGAACTATATTCATCTAGGTTCTTTGTAACTCCTATGGAAGAAACATTCTTCCTAGAGGAACAAAGCAATCTAAGGGCTTCCTTTTATAGCTCGGCTAATTCTATTATATTTTTCATATCTAATAGACTGCAGGATTTTCAGCTAGAGCCTTCATGTCAAATTTTAAATCAAAGCAGTTATTATCAGGTTTCCATGATGGCTCGGAGCGTCCCAAGGGTGACTGGGTTACCACCTACATGGCCTAAGGTACGACTTTTACTGTGGAATTGCAGGGGTGTAGCAAGAAGGTCTCAAGACTTTGTTCGTACCTTAAGGGATCTGAAGAATCAGTACAAGCCTAACATGGTACTGATTACTGAGACTTTGTGGCAAGCAGGAGAGAATCATGGTGTGATTCCACTTCGTTTTCCTCCAACGAATCAGTTTGAGATACCTGGAGAAAACAACATGGGTGGTATGTGGTTCTCCTGAAATGACAGTGTTAGGATCAACATTAATGGTGAGGCTCAGAGTTTCAGGGTTAATGTTGAACCCAACAGATAGATTACTGTTCAAACATATGTATGAGAACCATTCTTCTTTGAATGTTCTCCAGTTATGTATCTGTTTCTGCAATAATAATATGTATGTTTGCTTTGAGCCTTTTCCATTTATTATCTCATTTACGCCCACAGGGACAAATAATTATACTGTTTTATTCGCTTTAGGGAATAGATCAGAGTCAATTCATCGGGATCCATAATAATTCATTTTATTACTAGGGGTGTCAGTACTCTTCAAGAGTATATACTCTTCCAGAGCGTAAATATACGATCTTCTAGATCTTCCAGAGCGTAAATATACGATCTTCTAGATCATATTTAAAACATGCGTTCTTCAGGAACATATTCGGATTTATGCTTTTCTGGAGCGTGTTAATCTTTTTCTCATTTCGAGATGTCATAATATGTTATATTGACATCCACACATATAATTCTCCCCCTGTGGATGTCAATTTTGCATTGTCTTCGAGACTAATGCTTGAGGCATTATTCTAGAAACAGTTATAAAGTACTGAAAAATAAAGAAAATAAAATGCAATGCGTAATAATTTAAACTGAACATAAAATAAATTGAATATAAAATGAATTGTTAAGCAAGTATAATATCCACCTTATGGTGGTCATATAATTTTCATCTTCTGATGGTAATAGTTTTTATTTTCGATTGTCCTTTAAAATCTTCAGGATCTTTTGAACGGTAAGACTTCCAGTCTTCATTGTATATATTTTTTATTATTGAGTCTGTTGGACTCTTATATTTAGTCTTCCAGACTATATATAAATTCATGTCCGCATTTAATACCCATAATAAATTTCTTCTGGAAATTATAAGGGTCTCGAATAATATAATTTAAATAAAATTAAAAACTTAAATAAAAAAATAAACATGGGCCTTTTGTTAATTAGCCCAATAAAGAATTAAATAAACGAGAAACTAAAAACAATGGGCCTTACATAAAGTAGCCCAATTAAAAATTAAATTATCGCAAAGTAAATGTGATGGGCCTTATACGAGCCCAATAAAATCGTAAAGAAATTAAAACGAGAAATTAAATACAATGGGCCTTATATGAACCCAATTGAAATGTAAAAAACAGAATATTAAAATGTAATGGGCCTAATATGAGCCCAAGCTTAATATAAAAATAATAAAATAAATACAATGACCTTCCGGTCTTTTGCTGCATTTTTCTTTTATCGAGTCTTCTGAACTCTTTCATTTAGTCTTCGAGACTGTTATGCATTTTAATGCACTTCAGCATTTAATGCCCATATCAAATTTCTTCTGGAAATTTTGAGGGCCACAAAGCAACTAACATAATTAAATAAATAAATGTTGAATTAAAATAAATAAACATGAGTTTTTTCTTAATTACCCTAATTAAAATAAATGACAGAAAATTAAAATTGATGGGCCTTATACGAGCCCAAGCATAAAATTAAAGACAAGAAAATTAAATGTTATGGGCCTTTTAATAGCCCAATCGGAATCTAAATAAAAATATAAAAATATGCTTACTCGATAAATCTTTCAGCAATAATATATATAATATATTATACTAGTATCCGGTTACTATTCCGGTATATATATCATTTTAATTTCGTTTTTCCAAATATATATATATTTTTCTGGAGTTGGGGCAGAAAATATTCAGCCTAGTACAGTCCAGGCCTAGCACAAGGCCCGACCCAAGACCAGGCACCGGCCCAGGACCAGGCCACGGCCCAAGACCAAAGCCACGGCCCAACGCATGGCAGCCCGACCCAGGTCAGGGTTGTCTTCAACCCGCGACCGCGAGTCGAATCAGGGTGAAACCACGGTGGCTGGTGGCGAGCGGCGGTGGCTAGCAGGGCGGGCGTCGCGTTGGGGGGGCTGCGGCGAGCCAAGCGGTGGCGCGGCAGGTTGAGCGAGCGGCAAGCCTCGGTGGGCGTGAGGTGGTGGTCCGCATGTTGCAGGCGGCGGCGGAGAGTAGTGGCGGCGGGGATGCGAGGCGCGGGGGTCGTGCGAGGTAGCGGCGCCGTCGCTGGAGGTCCGGAGTGGCATGGGCGTTGCGGCCGTCGCGTGCAAAAGATGGCAGACCCGATTATGTCTCGCGGGTAGCCGGGCGCGCCTGTCGGGTCGACGGCCTCTGCCAGCGCGTCAGGCGGCGGACGCGAACGGGGGCGGCACCTGCGAGTCGGTGATGGCGTGAGGATGCCGGTGGTGGCGGCGGTGAGGCGAGATGTGGCCGGGAACAATTTCGCGTGAACAGTAACCGACCATTGCACCAATCTTCTTCTTTTCCTTCAGTTTTTTTTTCCAATTTACTGCGAAGCTCGGGTAGGGCTGCTTCGTGCTGATAACGTGTTAGAAATAAGGTAATTATAGTGAAGATTAAAGCTGTGTATATTGAAGAAGAGGAGAAAGCAGGAGATGGAGAAGGTAGGAGAAGAGCTCTTGGCTCGTTAATTTCATTCATATCAGTTATACAATATATATATAAGAAATATACAGGTGAGGGGGAGTTAGGTGGGCTATAGACATTCACTTCACGTTTTATTTTATAACAAAAGGTCATTACATTACGAATGAAAAACATAATATAATGTTAAGAAGACCACCTTCATAACCGGCCTAAATTAGTTTATTGAATTAGTCTGTTCAGTAGATTGGGCCGATGGAAAACCAAACAAAATATATTTGTTTACAATATAAATATATCTCACAAGGTCACAACGAATGATACCGTGTTCTTATTAGATTCTTCAGACTATGGATCTCATTTTTCTGTTCTCCAAAACTGATGCACTAATCATATGTGCATCTATAGCAATGTTCATCTACTTTCTCCTTTCGATATCAAAAAGCACTGACAGGAAGAGACTACCACCAGAGGCTGGTGGTGCATGGCCGATCATTGGCCATCTCCATCTTCTGTCGGGCTCAAGACCAACTCACATAATCATTGGAGACTTGGCTGCCAAGTACGGGCCAATATTCTCCATCAAGCTTGGAGTTCATCGAACTCTGGTTGTGAGCAATTGTGAGCTGGCTGAGCAGTGCCTGAAAACCAATGACAAAGCGTTTTCCAATCGCCCTAAAAGCCTTGCAAGCGAGATCTTGGGCTACAATTACTCCATGTATGGCCTCAGCCCATATGGATCCTACTGGCGCCAAATACGCAGGATAGTCTCCCACGATGTCCTCTCTGCTCATCGGCTAGAGAGGCTCAAACATGTACTAGAGACTGTTGGAAATATGAACAAGCTGCAGTAATTTGCAGCAGCAGTTTTCTTTTGGCTCCACCATCACATTCAGTTTCTAGAAGAATTTGAATATGCAAGTGGTTGTTCTTTCATTATTGCATTTGTTAGTTTAATATGTTATCTGAGTTGTAGTGTGTTTCCATTAAGTGCTGTGCTATTATGAGGAATCTTAGGAAAAGCAAGTGTGAGCTGTCAAAGTTGAATGAGTGGTTGGATTTTAGGCTGATTTTCTGCCTATATATTGAGTCTTGTAATCAGTTGTAATCAAGTGAAATCAAGTTAAGGAAAACGTTGGTGTTTCACTTCAATATTACTCTGATTGTTCAGAGTGGTTTACAAAATGATTGAGTGAATTGAGAGAAAATTAATAGAACAGTAACCAAGAAAGTCAGCCTTGGTTTCTGCAGAATTTCTGGAAATTTTCCAGAAAACATCGATGTTCTAATCGTTCGGCCGATTTGTTTGAAGCTCCAGTGTGTTTAAACATCGATGTTCTAATAGCAACATCGATGTTCTTGTCGTTCGGCCGGATTGTTTGATATTCAGTGTGATTAAACATCGATGTCTTGATTGAACATCTATGTTCTTAGTGTAAAAAAGCCAACAATTGGTAGCGGAGCAGGTTCTTTCTTTACGGGTCCTGTGCTTTTTCATTTGTTAACAGATCAAGAAGATGGTGTCTAACCGAGTAATTGCTGCAAGGTTGAGGGAGCTTCTTCAAAGTTATGACCTCAACACAATGACCTTAAAGATGTTGAGCCAGAAGTTACAAGAAGAGTTCAACTTGGACTTGTCTGACCAAAATCATTTATAAAAAATGAAGTGATTTTGTTTCAGGAAGATAAGTCCAGGAACAATGAGGAGGTGGAAGATCGTTGTGACGATTCTCTGGAAGATTCAAAGACAGAGGTACTAAATGGCTCTGATTTGAATTTGGTTGATGAAACTAAAGAGCTTATGGGTAAGAGTTTTGAAACCAATGAATGCTTTGATGAATCTGATTTAAGTGATGAAGTGATTTCATTTGATAAGAATCTCATTGATTTTAGTCATGAAATTGCTGTGAAAAGTGAAGCCATTGAATTTGTTGTTTGTGAAGGATGATTTTTTTTTTTTATTATTACTTTTGATATACTTGGGAAGATGGTGTAGAATATAATTGATTTCATAGCAACTCCCGAAATGAGAAATTATGCCCCACTTTGTATATCACATAAGCATAATGAGTTGGTATACCCAACCCAACCACTATTATCAAACCCGGACCGGCCCGTACGGTCGAACCCGATTAACGTAACTCGGCTGGGTCTCCAGGTTTATAATTCCTTTGCTAATTTCTGGTTGAACCTCGGTTTGACCAATATTTATTCGGAAAAACTGCAACCCTGAGGCTCGATCAGTTCAACCCCCGGTCCGGTTTAATAACAACTGAACCCAACCAACAAAAAGTTCCAAATTGAATGAAAAAAAAATTGGGATATATGAGAAAATCTTGAAAAATAAATAAATTCTACAAGTGGAACTTTAGGGAATTTTGATTTAGCTTTATTTTTGCAAGTTATCATTTTCTCACATTTGGTAAGTATTATTGATTTTGTGTAGTCTGGACTTTATGTCGCAAGGCCTACAAAACAAAAAGATTATAGCACAGGAATGGTTAGGGGGTTGCTATTTATAGAAATTTGCCTCTTATGTCTTTGATGTGAACCTACAGCCTTGGATCTTTAGTATGGACTTGGACCTCCTGATTCTAGACTGACGGTTGGATCTCAGGGTCTGTCTTGATATAGGAACTTGAGTATTTGGATCTTCTTAGGCCATTCTCATCCTTGAACAAAGGCCATATCTAGAATTTGTAATTCTGTTAAATTGTATGTCATCAAGTATTATAATAATAGTTGTTATCTTAGGTAGTACCTTATGTACAACAATGTCTTGAAATTGAATAGGGTTTTCAATTTAATTAGAGAAATTGTAGAAATCATATCTATCAAATTCATGAATATTTAATAGGATTATCAAGTTTCTAATTTGTAAATCCAAATTTAATTAATAGATTTTCAATTGTCGAGACAATTTTTTTTCTTATATGCTGGACGATTACAAATATAATTAATTTTTATCATACCCTATTTTCCCTGATTTTTATACGGGGACTTTTTTCTCTAGAAAATTGACAATTTAGGTACAAATTCCATCTCTTTATATATCTATTCTTTTGGTGAAGAAAAAAATCCTCTAAATATTGATGAGTTTGGTAGATAGGATTTGCAAAATTCTGTAAAAAATATTATATATTTTAATTCTTTAGAAATATTCCAAGACAAATGTAGGAAATACGTGTCACACAAATTGGGTGCACATAAAACTACGAGTCAGTCACAGCTAAAAGTACGTAAAAGAAAGTATGACGCCCCAACAAATCGGCAGGATTATGCAGGCCACCATATCGCAGAGAAAGTGACCCAACAATGGTCGACCTATTCCTTTCCTTCTTGATTGTTAGCCGAACGTACTGTATGCCTCCTCCACATTATTTTCCTTCTTATCTCTTCTCCCCTCCCCCCACCCCCCACCCCCCACACACACATCAATTCTTCTCCACAAACTCCCCGCCAAATCTCACACACCAAACTACAATAAAAAGAGTGCCAATTACCAGATCTCTACGACTCAATAAGCTTGTTCCGTAGTCACAAGAAGAGAAGAGACAGATTTTATAAATATTACCACTGTTGTGCAAATATATATAGTAAGAGAAAAATCATATATAGAGTTATTTTAGTTTGCACGTAAAGATAAGGAGCAATTTTAGTTTACAGATACGTGCAGACATCCACCACCTCTGTTAAATCTCTACTCTCTAAACACAATGCACTTAAAGTAGACACGGAATAAGAAACAAAGTTTGTTGTGGCAAGGATAGTAGTGGCGATGGTTAAGAAAATCGTTGGATTCTCCTTCTGTTTGTAATTAATCATCACCACAACTTATTTATGGATACTACCGATATAAGGTTATAATTAAGCAGTTAGGCTAGGAGTATGTTTGATTAAGGTGGTTATCCCCAGTAACTGGTTGTGTTGTACAAAGTCTTCTTAATATAAATCAAGATATGTCCAGACCAAAAAATACAAACTCTCCATTTAACGCTACGTGAAGTGTCACCGACTCTCTCATAAACCAACATATACACACTCTCTCATAAACTAACAGTAGGGACTTGCATTATAGCTTGCAACCATGGACATCCTGTCTATGTTCCGGGAAAGTTATATAGCAATCGTAATTGCATTTATAGCAGCCTTAACCTACTCACTGTTATGGTTCGCAAGAAGCACCGGCAAGAAGAGGCTACCGCCAGAGGCTGGTGGTGCATGGCCAATCATTGGCCATCTCCATCTTCTCTCGGGCTCACTACCACCTCACATAATCATTGGAGACTTGGCTGCTAAGTACGGGCCAATATTCTCCATCAAGATTGGAGTTCATCGAACTCTGGTTGTGAGCAATTGGGAGCTGGCCAAGGAGTGCCTGAAAACCAATGACAAAGCGTTTTCCAATCGCCCTACAGGCCTTGCAAGCGAGATCTTGGGCTACAATTACTCCATGTTCGGCCTCAGCCCATACGGATCCTACTGGCGCCAAATACGCAGGATAGTCACCCACGAGCTTCTCTCTTCAGTTCGGCTAGAAAGGCTCAAACTTGTACGAGAGGGTGAGTTCAAGGCAGCCGTTGGTGGGTTATATCAGAAATGGATGGAGAACGCAAATAGCACCCAATGTAATAAGCTTTTGGTAGAGATGAAGAAATGGTTAAGGGATGTAACACTGAATGTGATTATCAAGATTACCATGGGGAAGTTATATGCAGAGTACAAAGATATTACTAGCGAGGGAGATAATTATGCAAGTGACGGGTGGCGAGATTCTGTGAGGAATTTCTTTGAGTTGATGGGGAAGTATGCGGTATCAGATTCGCTCCCATTTCTAAGGTTCCTGGATTTGGGAGGAGTAGAGAAGGCCATGGAAAAGACCTTCAAAGAGCTGGACTCTGCTGTTGAAAGATGGCTGGAAGAACATAGACTGAAGAAAATTTCAGGGGCAGTAAAGGGGGAGGAAGACTTCATGGACGTGTTGCTGTCCGTCTTGGATGACACAAAAGAGATCGAGGGTCGTAGTGCTGATACTGTCATCAAATCTACGTGCCTGGTATGGAATAAATGTCTCTGGTTGGATTTTTGTTTTTTTTAATGAGGTCTCTTGTTGGATTTTGATTGGTTCCAACATGTAATATCTCACTATCAACTTTAAATTATTTGAGCTAGATCACCAACTATAATTAAGACAGAATTGATGTGAAAGAGAAAAGAGTATATGCTTAGTTTTCGTACTCATTGTGTTCACTTGTACTGATCGTCAATAGAATATATATTATGGTCCTTCAAGCCTAAATTTGAATCAGCATCTCTAGTTAAAAAGGATCAATCAATAAACATTAACACTGTTTTCGGTTTGTCAGGCTATTATCTTAGCATCATCAGACACTTCATCGGTTACATTAATTTGGACTCTCTCCCTACTACTCAACCATCCTGATGTCCTAAAGAAAGCACAACAGGAATTAGACATCCACGTCGGGAGAGAAAGGCAAGTAAATGAAGCGGATATGAAGAATCTGGTGTATCTCCAGGCCATCATCAAGGAATCCTTTCGAGTATGTCCTCCTGTGCCACTCTCTGTGCCCCGAGAATCCATAGAAGACTGTGTGGTAGGCGGGTACCATATTCCTGCAGGCACACGCCTCCTCGTAAATGTGGCTAAAATTCATCAAGATCCCCTCGTCTGGCCTGACCCTGGTGAGTTTAAACCGGAAAGATTTCTCTCCACCCATAAGGATGTTGATGTCAGGGGCCACAATTTTGAATTGATACCCTTTGGTAGTGGGAGAAGAATATGCCCTGGAATCTCATTTTCTCTCCCGGTTTTGAGCCTAGCACTTGCTACTTTGCTGCATGGATTCGAAATGGAAACCCCATCAGGGAAACCAGTTGACATGAGTGGAACTGGAGGACTAAGCAACTTCAAGGCCACCCCACTTGAAGCCCTTCTTACTCCCCGTCTCCCTGCTCACTTGTATGAGATTACCAAATAAACAAGCAAGAGTTGGGGGGTGTGTAAGAATTTGTGAAATCTAAACCAAAATGTATGGCATAACCTGGACAGGTTATGATGGATTTGGTGTTGATGACGAGTGCTCAAATAAGGAAAATTTTTCCAATTTCCTAATATCAGTTATGTAATTAATTACTAATTATGTCGAAGCCGTGCCAGGACTGCCATTGGGTTAATGTACAATACCTTTGGGCTATATTCAATCAGTGACTAACCAGAGTTAGGTTCTGTACCTGTAGCGCCTCAATGGCTATAAATAAGTCTATTTAAGACGGGGGAATATGGAAGCCCAAGAGTTCAAGGCCCTAAACTTTTTTTTTAATGCAAATTCTTATTATTAAATAAAATAATTTTAACAATTTTTTATGGTTCCTTTAAAAAATTATGTCAGGCTCTGCCATTGTTCCACGAGTTCGTCGATATCTACATTGTTTCTAGCTACATTTGTCTAAATTTCAAAAGTTAGCCAAACTTTTTCTTTTTTTTTGGGAAAAACTGACATGGGATCGACCGGCCTAGGTAAAAGTAAGTGTTGTCAGATCCGGACCGGCCCGGCTGATTGAACCTGATTAACAGTGACACGGCTGGTTTTTCAGATCAGAAGCTTTTTTGAAAATTTCTGGTAGAATCCGGGTTTGACCACTTTTAGCCCGAGAAATCAGTAGCCCGACCTGGTCAACCTCCGGTCCGAGTTTGATAACATTGGGTAAAAGACTAGCAGCAATGTATTACACAATTCCATAGCGGGTTTAATACATTTTATCCCTGAACTTTTGGTCAATCTTCACTTTACCTCCTAAAAAAGGATGGTATTTAACCCTATGAATTTTTATTATTCTCTATTGAAACTTTTTCTTAAACAAATATTAATATCTGTTAGTTTTTTTTTAAGTTTCTTTAGGTGAATTAGTGAAATACACATATGAATGACACGTGGCAAGAAAAAAAAAAAAGAAAAACGGCAAGTCTGGCCATCTAACAATTATTACCGGTTTGGTAGGAGAAGGAGAGTAGGAGACGGGGTTGGAAAAGATTTTGTTTTCCTGATTTTCCAATTTTTTTCTTTGATGTAAATAATTTTTGTTTTGTTTTTACCAAAAAAGAAAATAAAAAAATTATTAGATGGTCAATATATTGCCATGTGTTATTCATCCCATCTCTGTTACATCACTTAAGTGAAACGGAGACGGTCCAACTAAAAGAGTTGAACTAATAAATAATAAAATTTAGAGAGTTAGATACCAATTTTTTCTTTTCAAGTGAGTGAAGTTTGATCCGTCCAGAGGTAAAATGTATCGAACCCAAATTAAAGCAATGACAAACCAATTTCTTTGATCAGGAAAAAAGACAACCAATTTTTGTTTTGAATGAGAAAAAGACAACCAATCTTTAGAGTAGCTTAAATTGGCGGCAAAAATCTCTATTATATTTCTCTCCCACAATGTATGTTGGATGCGAAAATAGCAGCTCTGCTTCTTGAGTTGCTGGATAAGGTAATTATTTTAGCATTTAGCTTCGTGCAAGTGCAACAAGCAATTGCATCCAATAGGAGGGTCAACACACATTAGAAAGCACCCAACTGACAAATCAGCAACTAGATTGCACTCTCAAAAAGCAAACCAAAATTGACAGGCAGTGTGAGAAAGAAATTAAACCAAAGACGTCCTGCATCAAAGGAAGGTGCTCCATGTGGCCGGGGACGACAACGTTTAACATATCTAACAGGTCCCCCCCGATGACACTATAGATGACTTCTAGTGCATCATATTTGACATTTGACAAACTCCCTTAAATAATCGATGTCGGGCTCTAGAATATTGTATTAACTACTTCGATCCCTCCTCCTATTCAGTGGTAGTGACTGAAAAGAAAGTAAAATTGAAATTAATGGACTTAATTTAAGACTGCCAGCCGCGTTGAAATTTTAGCTAATATTTATGATTCTCTTTGATAGTTTGATCTGTCCAATACACTTCCAGTAGTTAATTTTTGTGTGTGACGTTCAACGTGGACAGTATGTCACTACCAAAGTTGTTTTCTTCTAGATGGCAGTATCTGATTTTCTTATTAATGATAGTTAAAGTTATCATTATTTTATCAAAATAAATGGAAACGTTGTATCAAAAAGAAAAAGAAGACAGAAAGGCACCTAATAAACTATTGAAACAAAATCTCTGGGGCCATTAATTTTGAAAATAAGCAATCTTGATTAAAAAATTTATTCACTCGATATGATTGTACACATTGATATCGCAAAGTGTATTCATTTGTAGTACGACGACACTGATGGCATCAAATAATCAATGAAACATGAGTATGGTGCGGTGATAATAAGAATTATTCTTGTATTGTATTGACTAATGACTCGCCCACCACCAGAGAGGGTGATGTGGTAAAAGTCAACAAGCCTAGAAAAAGGTATATGGTGGACAGCCTGGGTAGATAATGGTCCATGATCTTAAACACCGACCCGCCGTTGGGTCTCAGTTTTTTTCAGTTTAACCGTAGCAAAATTCGAGTTGAACCAAAAAACTTACAAAGTATTAAGTCATAAAATTCGACAAAAAAAGAGAGTATTAACTATTAAGTCATAAAATCTTTTGGGTCACGATTTTCCCAATTCAACCGTTGTTAAACTTGAGCTCAACCGAAAATTGACAAAGGAAGTGTTGGTTATCAGGATTCAACCGGCCAGACCCGTCCGGATTTGAAAAAACTCGTAAAAAGTGCATAATTAATTATATTTAGAACTCTATTGTAGTATTTCTAATGAAGCCCATATATGTGTAAGGATAGCCGTCATTCTGTTGAATTTTTTTTTTGCGCCATATGTTAAATTTCACAAAAATATAAACCGATTAGGACACGTGACACTATATTAATATAACATTTGTAGAGAGGAAAAAAGTAAAATAAATGAAAAGTATCTTTAACAAATTATTTTTAGTAAGAAAAAGAGATTCTATGAAACGCCTCGACCCGTATTTACCGTACATAGTAAACACGTGCTGGAACTGTAACGACCCGACCAAACAAAGCCCAACATACAGTGTATACAACAGTAACTCTGGCTCGAAAGCCCAAAATATAAACATCAATAATATCACAACTGGCCCAAGGCCCAACAATAACAATAAATAGCACAACAGAAGACTTAATAACTCACAAAGACACTGTATGCGATACTGATGCAAACTATGGATCCGAGTCCTGTCCAAGGGATAATGCCGCAGCCTGTCTGGAATGGATCAAACCTGAATCACAAATAACTCAACCTACGGGATGAAAGCCCGCAAGTGAGGGGTGAGTCCGAAGTGCTCACCGACGAAGGATAAACAGTAATATGCAGGCAAACATAATACTTTCGAAGTACAGTACAAGCAAAGACAAAATAGAGAAACATCCAGAACACAACTGTAACGGCCCGGGTAAAATTTATGTTTCTACCGGGACTGTAAAAGCTTTGTATAGTAATTTACCTTATGAAATTAATCTTGGGTAATTATTTCAGGGTAAATTATGCATAGGAATCTGGAACCGAACCTTACCCCACGTTGTAGATTTTTCTGCGGATTTTACGGGCCAGAATTGGTATTTTTCGGGTCCAGGAATTTCGAAGAAAGACGGGTTTAACCTCGAAAGAACGGACCAGAAATAAAGAGAAGGGGGTGTTTTAGTTATTTGCTGGTCCGGACGCTACCCGCTCAAGTGTGTGTAACACACTTGCACCACGTTTTTCCCCTGCCACATGAAGCCTCCTCTTCACCATGAAGCTTCACCCGGCAATCTTCTCCTTCTCCAGCAAGACAAACAATTTCTTCTTCCTTACACCTCACTTTTTCTTCTGCCTGAAGCCCCCTTGAAGTTTCCAGGCAGCTTCCACGCTTGTGCCTTTCCTCATGCTGTAAAAATAAAAAAAAACTTACCTCTGCCTTTGTTTCCTGCAAACAAACACAGATAGCCTACGTTCTACCCTCTGCACAAAAAAAAAAATCTCTGCCCAGATGTTATTTACACTACAATATTACTAGTATTACTTAAATAAAAAAATATAAAACAACACAACAACCCGTCACACACCACCGTGACCATCACCAACCGCCCGTGACACCATCGACCGCCGCCAGCACCATCCACGCAGTCACTTCCGCCACCACCTTCCTCCTCTTTCCGCACCGCGTCGACCAGTCGAGGCAAGAAAAGGATAGCCGCCGTCTCCTCCTTCCTTTCTCTCGCTTCGCCGCCGCCTGGAGTCGTCGTCACCATCGATCCCTGCAGCCCGTTCTCCTCTCCACGCACGGCGACCCGCAACTGGAGACGACCGAGTCGCACACCAGCAGCCGCGGCGTCTATCTCTCCTTACGTCGCCGCCCTCGCCATCGTCTGCACCTGCTCGCGCCGCCGCCGTCTACCCACACAGGTGAGCAACCCGTTTGTGAATGGGTTTGACCCGTTTGTGAAGTAGGTAGACCCGCCCGTGTTCGGGTCATGGACCAGGTCGCGCCTTTGGATTTGGGCCAAGCTTAGGGTTGGGTTGTTAATGGTTAGTGGGCTTGGGTTCTGGGTTAGGCGTTGAGCTTGGTGTGAGTTGGGTTAGATTTGATCTGGGCTAGGAATTGGGTTTAAACACACTGGGCTTGGGCTTGGACCTTGGCCCAGTCCAGAATAATAATAAAAAAAACAAAACAAAACAATAATAATGGTGATAGGAAATAAAACTAGAAAAAAATAAATATATATAGATTGGAAATTTTCTGGAAATAGAGTAATAAATAGTAAGTAGTTACATTTGCAAAATTAACGAGATAATTACCCTATAAATAACATTTTCAAAAGGATTAAGACAATTATAACATGATTCTTAAATTATGGTAAATACCCTTAAAGATGTATATTACGGAAATGTTAACCTAGAAAAACTCCTTATACAGACATGTGATTAATTTCTAGGAAGATTATTTTATAATAGCTAGTACCTTTGATATTGATTGTGGATATACTGATAAGATGAGATAATTGGATAATCGGAAGTTGTGTTGACGACTTATTTGTCACTAGGGAAGTAGTGGTACGACTAGATGGTTAGAGACTGTTTTGTGGTGGCTATGATCTGGGTTACTTGTGATAAGCATGTCTATGCTTGGGATGTCTATCCCGTTATTATATTTTTGGGATGTCTATCCCTGGGTTCTATATTTTTGGGATGTCGATCCCTGGATTGATCTAGCACCAGAAATATGTTAATAACCAGGTACAACCCTAGCTTGTCCAGTGATAGGGCCCCGAAAAATAAAATTGGTAATAATAAATATTCTTTTGATCTTGGCTCAGTTATATTCTGGTTGTTTCTCTGTTATGTCTTTTGCTGGAATTTTACTTCGAAAGTATTGTGTTTGCCTGCATATTACTGTTTATCCTTCGTCGGTGAGCACTTCGGACTCACCCCTCGCCTGCGGGGTTTCATCCCGTAGGATGAGTTGCTCGTAGTACAGGTACGTGGTTCGGCCAACTGCTGTTTCTACTCCACCAATCCCCGGATCCATACCTCCGCTGCTGATATTTTACATGTTGATGTATCTTGTATTATATGTTTCTGCTACTGCTGTTGTGGTTTGAATAATAGTCCCCGGGATCGGGTGACGGGTGTTGTATTTGAGATTTCTTGTATTGTATTTTATTTTGTATGCACTGTATGCTACTGTAATAAGAACAGTTTTGGCACGTGTTTACTGTGTATGGTAAATACGGGTCGGGGCGCTTCATTTTGGTAGCGGAGCGGGCAGTAGGTCCTTAGGGTGATAATTGTGTTTGTTTGATGCTTATATGTGCATAGTCTGATTACTTTCTCGTCATAACATGCATGCATACATTCTCATATAGGTACGAATGGATCCGGTGGGAGGAAACCAGCATGCTGAGCAGCGTTTGGAAGATGACCAAGTATCGGTCGATCAGCCGCAACCGGTCGTGGGTGGACAAGTACCCGCGGTAGTACCGGGCGACACAACACAAATCATGCATACCATGACGCAGATTCTGCAGCGTCAGGAAGCTAGAGATGCTCGTTTAGAGGCCAGAGAAGCCCGTGAATAGGAGAATCAGGGACTTGTTGAGGATCCTGTTTACACCAAGCTGTCTAAGCTAGGTCTTGATGCCTTCACAGGGGTTACTAACCCACAGGCAGCTGACGAATGGCTCTGTCAAGCTCACCGAGTGATGTTGAAGCTGAGATGCACAGAAGACAGGTGGGCTAGGTATGTTGCATCCATGTTTCGTAATGTTGCTCTGAATTGGTGGGATTCGGCAACACGTGACATGGCGAAACCAGTCACCATGCCTTGGGCACAGTTCACTGAGATGTTCCGGAGGAAGTTTGTTACTGATGTTTACCAGTATCAGATCAAGCGAGAATTCCTGAGTCTGCGACAACGAATCGGACAGTCGGTGAACGACTATGAGATCCAGTTTGATCGTTTGTCCGTCTATGCATCGGAGTATGTGTCCACACCAGAGGCCAGATGCAAGCGTTTCTGGGATGGCTTGCGATCCTGCATCCAGACAGTCATGGGATGCAAGGTTTATGAGACTTATCAGGATATGCTTGCAGATGCTCTTCGAGCAGAAGTTATCTGGATGGGGAACGAGAGAGAGATGGAAGAAGTCCGGAAGAGGAAATTTGCACAGAATACTGGGAATCAGAACAAGAGATTCCAGAATACCGGTAACAGGTCAGGGTATGGACAGACCCAATCCATGCCGGTGTCCCAGGGTCGAGGCTACAACAACAACCGTGGGAGTTCATGGACCGAGTCTGGAGGGACTTCATCCGGAGATACTCTCCCTAGACCTCCTCTGTCTAAGGTGAGGTGCTTTAAGTGCAATAAAGTTGGACACTATCGGAGTTCGTGTCCTAGGTTGGGAAGATCCGGAGTTCCTGTTCCTGCTCAAACCGTGCAAGCATCAGTGGCTAGTGTACCCAGTGGTTCTGGAGTTGGCCGGGGCCGTGGACGTGGAGCTGCTCCTACTCGGACACAGTCAGCTATGAACCAGAGTGCAGCCGCTCCGAGGGCATTTGTGATCACGGCTGAGGATGATCCCGAGAATGCTGATGTTATTGAAGGTACCTTTACAACTTTTGGTAGTATAGCATACACTTTGATTGATCCTGGTGCCACACATTCTTTTATCGCTCAGAGTTTTACCATACAACATAGCTGTAAGGAAGAGAGTTTAGCAAGTCCGTTAAGGGTTAGATTACCCGCGGGCATAGTGGTGAGATTAACACAAGTGTGCAAGGATGTTCTCCTTTCTTATGATGATGAGGTTTTCTTAGCTCGTTTGGTTATGATGAACATGGGGGGATTTGACATAATCCTAGGGATGGATTGGTTGTCAAGATATAATACCCTGGTGAATTGTCGGACTAAGGAAGTGCTGCTGACTTCCGATAATGGACGACAAGTTCTGGTAACAGGTATTAGGAGAGCTGCTGCCACGTGTAGCATATCTGCTATGCAGGATTCTGGAGCGAAGTCGCATGGTCCAGATGTTTTGTTGAACTACATCACAAGTGTAGATACATGGAATCCTACCCCGGGAGATATATCAGTAGTGAATGAGTTCCTTGATGTCTTCCCAAATGATTTGCCAGGTTTGCCACCGGACAAAGAGGTTGAATATACCATCGACCTAATACCAGGAGTCACACCCATATCGATGGCTCCATACAGGATGGCACCAACAGAGCTTCTAGAGCTGAAGAAGCAGTTGGACGAGCTGTTAGAAAAGGGTTTCATTAGACCCAGTACTTCACCATGGGGTGCACCAGTTCTGTTTGTCAAGAAGAAGGACGGTAGCCTGCGGATGTGTGTAGATTACCGCCAGCTGAACAAGGTGACAATTAAGAACAAGTACTCGTTGCCTAGGATTGATGATTAGTTTGACCAGTTGTAAGGAGCCACTGTGTTTTCCGAGATTGATCTTCGGTCTGGGTATCATCAGATCAAGATTGCTGAGAAGGACATACTGAAGACTGCCTTCCGCACACGGTATGGTCATTTTGAGTTCACAGTTGTACCGTTCGGATTGACCAACGCACCAGCAGTGTTCATGTGCTTGATGCACTTGGTCTTGAATGAGTTTTTAGACAAGTTTGTTGTGGTCTTCATCGACGATATCCTTATTTACTCTAAGATCAAGGAGGAACATGAAGAGCATTTGAGGATAGTGTTACAGAGGTTATGGGAGAAGCAGTTGTATGCCAAATTCAGCAAGTGTGAATTTTGGCTTAGAGAAGTTTCTTTCCTTGGACATGTGGTTGGCGGGGATGGAATTAAGGTTGACCCTGCCAAAGTGAAGGCCGTGTTGGAGTGGGAACCACCTAAGAATGTATCCGAAGTCAGAAGCTTCCTTGGACTTGCAGGATATTATCGGAGGTTCATTGAAGGTTTTTCCTTATTAGCCAGTCCCATGAACATGCTATTAAGGAAGGAACAGGCATTTGTTTGGAGCCTAGAATGTCAGCAGAGTTTTGAGGAGCTTAAGAAGAAGCTGACCACAGCACCAGTTTTGACAGTGCCGAAGCCTGGTGTTGAGTATGTATTGTTTTGTGATGCATCGGGACTTGGTTTAGGAGCCGTGCTGATGCAAGAAGGACAGGTGATTGCCTATGCTTCTAGGCAATTAAGGACTCACGAGAAGAATTATCCGACGCATGATCTTGAGATGGCAGCTGTGATCTTGGCTCTAAAGATTTGGAGACACTATTTGTTTGGAGAGAAGTGTCGGATTTTCACTAACCACAAGAGTCTTAAGTACATCATGACTCAGAAGGAGCTCAACCTACGACAGAGACGTTGGGTTGAGTTACTTAATGATTATGACTGTACTATCGAGTATCACCCAGGAAAGGCTAATGTGGTAGCTGATGCCTTAAGTCGGAGACAACCATAAGATGCTTCCACTAGTTACTCGATGTTCTCACTTATGGAATTAAGGAAGCTGGGAGTTGGTTTGACAGTTGATGATACAGGAGTTTTACTGGCACACATGAGTGTGAAGTCTAATCTAAAAGGATGGATAGTGGAGTTACAAGATGGAGATCCCGACCTGGTCAAGCTTAAGGAAGGAGTAAAGAGTGGAAAAGGAGATAAGTTTCGTATAGCTGATGATGGAGCACTGATGATAGGGAAACGGGTATGTGTACCCATTGTCAGTAACTTGCGTAGTCAGATTCTGGAAGAAGGTCATATGACGCCATATGCGATGCATCCTGGAAGCACCAAGATGTATCAGAACCTGAAGAGTCATTTCTGGTGGCCTCGTATGAAGAAGGATGTAGCTGAGTGTGTTGCAAGATGTCTCACTTGCCAACAGGTGAAAGCTGAGCATCAAGCTCCAGCAGGGAAGTTGAGATCCTTGACAGTGCTAGAGTGGAAGTGGGAGATGATCACTATGGATTTTGTGATTGGTTTACCGATGACTTGGAGGCAGCATGATGCTATTTGGGTCGTCGTTGACCGATTAACAAAATCGGCACATTTTCTACCAATCCGCCAAACTGATACCATGGACACGTTGGCAGGTAAGTATGTTGCTGAGGTTGTGAGATTACATGGGATTCCAAAATCTATAGTCTCAGACAGGGATCCGAGATTCACATTATGTTTCTGGAAGAGCTTACAAGTAGCTTTGGGAACTAAGTTAAGCTTCAGCACAGCTTTTCATCCTCAGACAGATGGACAGTCTGAGAGGACCATACAGACACTGGAGGATATGTTGAGGGCTTACGCACTTAACGTCAGTGGGAGCTGGGATAAGTACCTACCTTTGGCAGAGTTTGCATACAACAACAGCTACCATTCCAGCATTGGTATGCCACCTTTTGAGGCCCTCTACAGAAGAAAGTATAGGAGTCCAGTGTGTTGGGATGAAGAAGGTATGAGACTGATCGTTGGACCGGATTTAATCCAACAGACAGTTGATAAGATCCAGACGATGAGACAGTGTATGAGAGCTGCTCAAGATTGGCAGAAGAGCTACGCCGACAAACACCAACGAGAGATGGAGTACAATGTTGGTGAGAAGGTTTTCCTCAGAGTAGCACCTTGGAAGGGTGTGATTCGGTTCGGCAAAAGAGGGAAGCTGAGCCCGAGATATATCGGACCTTATGAGATTGTGGAGAGAATTGGACCACTAGCCTACAGGTTATCTTTACCTGACGAGCTATCACGCATTCATGACGTGTTTCATGTCTCTATGCTGAGGAGATATCGGTCGGACCCTAGCCATATTGTGGCCCCAGTGGATGTTGAGGTAGCAGAGGACCTCACCTACACAGAAGTACCGGAGCAAATTCTTGCTCGAGAAGTTCGGCAGTTGCGGAATCGTACCATTCCTATAGTTAAGGTCAAGTAGAGTAAGCATTCCGCTAACGAGTCTACTTGGGAAGTTGAAGAACACATGCGGTCCCAGTATCCGCAACTCTTCACAGAGTAGGAATGAATTTCGAGGACAAAATTCTCTTAAAGGGGTAGACTGTAACGGCCCGGGTAAAATTTATGCTTCTACCGGGACTGTAAAAGCTTTGTATAGTAATTTACCTTATGAAATTAATCTTGGGTAATTATTTCAGGGTAAATTATGCATCGGATTTCTCTGCGGATTTTACGGTCCAGAATTGGTATTTTTCGGGTCTAGGAATTTTGAGGAAAGACGGGTTTAACCTCGAAAGAACGGACCAGAAATAAAGAGAAGGGGGTGTTTTAGTTATTTGCTGGTCCGGACGATACCCGCTCAAGTGTGTGTAACACACTTGCACCACTTTTTTCTCCTACCATATGAAGCTTCCTCTTCACCATGAAGCTTCACCCGACAGTCTTCTCCTTCTCCAGCAAGACAAACAATTTCTTCTTCCTTACACCTCACTTTTTCTTCTGCCTGAAGCCCCCTTGAAGTTTCCAGGCAGCTTCCACGCTTGTGCCTTTCCTCATGCTGCAAAAAAAAAAAAAAACTTACCTCTGCCTTTGTTTCCTGCAAACAAACACAGATAGCCTACGTTTTACCCTCTGCACAAAAAAAATCTCTGCCCAGATGTTATTTACACTACAATATTACTAGTATTACATAAATAAAAAAAATATAAAACAACACAACAACCCGTCACACACCACCGTGACCATCACCAACCGCCCGTGACACCATCGACCGCCGCCAGCACCATCCACGCCGTCACTTCCGCCACCACCTTCCTCCTCTTTCCGCACCGCGTCGACCAGCCGAGGCAGGCAAAGGATAGCCGCCGTCTCCTCCTTCCTTTCTCTCGCTTCGCCGCCGCCTGGAGTCGTCATCACCATCGATCCCTGCAGCCCGTTCTCCTCTCCACGCACGGCGACCCGCAGCCGGTGACGACCGAGTCGCACACCAGCAGCCGCGGCGTCTATCTCTCCTTACGTTGCCGTTCTGCTCGTCGCCGCCCTCGCCATCGTCTTCACCTGCTCGCGCCGCCGCTGTCTACCCACACAGGTGAGCAACCCGTTTGTGAATGGGTTTGACCCGTTTGTGAAGTAGGCAGACCCGCCCGTGTTCGGGTCATAGACCGGGTCGCGCCTTTGGATTTGGGCCAAGCTTAGGGTTGGGTTGTTAATGGTTAGTGGGCTTGGGTTCTGGGTTAGGCGTTGGGCTTGGTGTGAGTTGGGTTAGATTTGATCTGGGCTAGGAATTGGGTTTAAGCACACTGGGCTTGGGCTTGGACCTTGGCCCAATCCGGAATAATAATAATTAAAAAAAACAATAATAATGGTGATAGGAAATAAAACTGGAAAAAAATAAATATATATGGATTGGAAATTTTCTGGAAATAGAGTAATAAATAGTAAGTATTTACATTTGCGAAATTAACGAGACAATTACCCTATAAATAACATTTTCAAAAGGATTAAGATAATTGTAACATGATTCTTAAATTATGGTAAATACCCTTAAAGATGTATATTACGGAAATTTTAACCCAGAAAAACTCCTTATACAGACATGTGATTAATTTCTAGGAAGATTATTTTATAATAGCTAGTACCTTTGATATAGGTTATCATAATTATATTTGAAGAAATATATATAAGTACGTTAGTATTTGAAAAATTATTTTATGATAGGTATATTTTTGGAAAATACGGCAGAAAGTATATACGTGGTATACGATTATATTTGTAAGGATAAATGAAGTAAATGTTTTAACACAATATTATTTTGGGAACACATATATATGGTAAAAAAAATAATTAATTTGGGAAGTACATACTTACACAATAAATAAGGAAAGGGTATTAACAAAGTATATACCGGAGTGATAATCGGGTAGATACAGTATGGTATTTTGACACAGGAAAAATAAATGGTGAATGATAATGATAACAGGGTTTTACCGGGATGTAGACGAACCAGTCTAGGTTTTATTTTTACGGTATTGCATCAATTGCATTTATGTGCATCTTATGTGAATATATGCTATTGTTTGCTATATAGGAGCCAATAACGAACAGTATCCCGAGGAACCGGAGCCGGGACAGTTTGAGGACTTCCAAGAGTAGGGAAATCGGCTAAGGTGAGGATGGATAACCTTTGATATGTTGCACATGATACTGTGTTTGTTTTTCTGTGATTATTTTGCCTGATTGAACTGCTGAGCCAATTGAGTTTGATTGTGGTTGCTGTTGAATATTGATTGTGAATATACTGATAAGAAGAGATAATTGGATAATCGGAAGTTGTGTTGACGACTTATTTGTCACTAGGGAAGTAGTGGTACGACTAGATGGTTAGAGACTGTTTTGTGGTGGCTATGATCTGGGTTACTTGTGATAAGCATGTCTATGCTTGGGATGTCTATCCCGTTATTATATTTTTGGGATGTCTATCCCTGGGTTCTATATTTTTGGGATGTCGATCCCTGGATTGATCTAGCACCCGAAACATGTTAATAACCAGGTACGACCCTAGCTTGTCCAGTGACAGGGCCCTGAAAGATAAAATTGGTAATAATAAATATTCTTTTGATCTTGGCTCAGTTATATTCTGGTTGTTTCTCTGTTATATCTTTTGCTGGAATTTTACTTCGAAAGTATTGTGTTTGCCTGCATATTACTGTTTATCCTTCGTCGGTGAGCACTTCGGACTCACCCCTCGCCTGCGGGGTTTCATCCCGTAGGATGAGTTGCTCGTAGTACAGGTACGTGGTTCGGCCAGCTGCTGTTTCTACTCCACCAGTCCCCAGATCCATACCTCCGCTGCATCTCATTCTAAGTCTTCTGCTGATGATATTTTACATGTTGATGTATCTTGTATTATATGTTTCTGCTACTGCTGTTGTGGTTTGAATAATAGTCCCCGGGATCGGGTGACGGGTGTTGTATTTGAGATTGCTTGTATTGTATTTTATTTTGTATGCACTATCTGCTACTGTAATAAGAACAGTTCTGGCACGTGTTTACTGTGTACGGTAAATACGGGTCGGGGCACTTCAACAACTGAGCCAAGACCAAAAGAATATCTATTATTACCAATTTTATCTTTCGGGGCCCTGTCACTAGACAAGCTATGGTCGTACCTGGTTATTAACATGTTCTAGGTGCTAGATCAAACCAAGAGAACCCAGGGATCGACATCCCAAAAATAGATCCCAGGAATAGACATCCCAAAAATATAATAATCTGGGATAGACATCCCAAGCATAGACATGCTTATCACGAGTAACCCAGATCATAGCCACCACAAAACAGTCTCTAACCATCTAGTCGTACCATTACTTTCCTAGTGACAATTATGTCATCAACACAACTTTCAATTACCCAATTATCTCAGATTATCCACAATCAATTAATCAACAACAACAGCAGTAACACCACAATCAAACTCAATTGGCTCAGCAGTTCAATCAAACAACAATTATCAGAGAAACAAACACAGTATTATGTGCGACATATCAAAGGTTATCCATCCTCACCTTAGCCGATTTCCCTACTCCTGAAGGTCCTCAAATTGTCCCGGCTCTGGTTCCTCGGGATACTGCTCGTTATCAGCTCATATATAGCAAATAATAGCATATACTCACATAAGATGCACATAAATGAAAATGATGCTATACCGTAAAAATAAAACCTAAACTGGTTCGTTTACGTCCCGGTGAAACCCCGTTATCATCATAATTCACTATTTACTATTCATGTGTCAAAATACTATACTATACTTATACCCAGTTATTATTTCGGTATATACTTTGATAATACTCTTTCCAAAATATTTCCATAAAAATTATTGTTTACCATATCATATATTCTTTTCCATAAGGTAAAGTATTACCATAGTAAATACTTACCAAATTATATATCAAAAAATACTTTCATATAATAAATTATGTCATTTAACCTAAATTCTCGAAATCATGTCATATTCCCTTTTTCCCTAGCAATATAAATTAAATATAAATATAAATATGAGTATTCAGAAAATTATTATTTATCAAATATATACATTAAGGTAAACTTACACTATATGTACACTTTTTTCAGAAAATCCAAATATAATATCAATGAATATATCAAAAAATCCGGCCCAACGGCCCAATGTCACGTCAAAAACATAAAAAATCTGGCCCATCGGCCCAACATCAAAACATGTCACCCAAACCTGGGGACCCAAAATATAGCACAGCGGAAGCATTTAAACTCAATATCATCATATGCAAAACCTGATACAAACTAATGGATCCGAGTCCTGTCCGAGGGATAACGCCGCAACCTGTCTGGGATGCATCACACCTGAACCACAAATAACTCAACTTACGGGATGAAAGCCCGCAGGTGAGGAGTGAGTCCGAAGTGCCCACCAACCATGGATAGACAATCAATATGCAACACTAAAAATTACTCAAGGTCGAAAATAAGCATAACAACCAAACACACCAAACCAAAAGACTCGACCCAAAACTGGTCCAAGACCAAAAAGACTCAAACAAAAATCCAATTTTCCAATTTTATCTTTCCGGGTCCCGTCACGGATAAGCTAGGGGTCAGACCTGGTTATCAACATATTTCGGGTGCCAGATCAAAGATGCATCGGAGGTATGGATTCGGGGTCGGGTGACGGATGTTGTATTTGGGATTGCTTGGTATTGTATTTTATATTGTATGTACTGTCTGCTACTGTAATAAGAACAGTTCTAGCACATGTTTACCCTGTACGGTAAATACGGGTCGGGGCGCTTCATTCTATGCAATCCAATCGGCATCCCAACATTTTAAGACAATGGTGAAGAACCAAAAAAATAAAAAAAATAATTTAATAAATTGTTATTCAACCAAAGACATACTAACGAGTCCAAAAGGCATTTGAAGACTTAGTGATCCATCTACATATACTATACTAGCATTAAACCCTCGCGTTGCTTCGGATCGTAAATATTTTTTAATTTTTTAAAATATCCAATAATGGCATATATACCTTTGTGGCTAAAAATTTGAACTACAGTATATGTAATTATTGAAAAAATTATCATAATTAATTCTCATAAATTCCAAGAAAAAATATTAAAAATATGGCACAATGATTAATTTGAATACTAAATCCAATATTACTGAGAAAAAGATCAAACCTTTTATATTGTAAAAGCTCTATAAATCACGAGAAATCATTTCTTTCTCCCCACTAATTAATTTACTACTAATTTCATGTCATATCTTTCTTTAGAATGACTTGGTTTGACATTATAAGTATATTTATTATGATTTAAAAAAATATTAATTATGTCTAAAAATATAAATAATATGTTGGAAAAAGATTACCTTAAAGGATGCAGTTGGAAAATATTGTTCAATATAAATAGGAAAAGATTTTGACTGGAAAAAATCTATAGATAGAGAAGTGGCACCACTTACAAAGACTTAATTTACTTGCTATTAATTTTTTTTTAAAAAAATACGGAGAGTTGCTATGGATTTTTGCAAAATCATCTCCAAAACTTCATTATATCAATTTTAGTGGATACCACACACTAAAGTTGGTGCAAAGTTATAAGGATGTCACGCCCGGAAACTCTCTTGCACCAATTTTAATTACATTACTAAGTAAAAAGGATATATTTAAAAATATTTTAAAATTATTAAGACTAAATATGATAATCTTATAAAAAAAGACCAAAATTGACATTAAAATTTTTGGGGCCATTCATGTTAGAGTTCCCTTTGGTGTATAATTGTGTGTGCTACCTAGGTAGGATTTTGACAAATGTCAAAATGCCTACTTATTCAACTTTATATATATGTATAGATAGGCAATTGTAGAAATTTTTGAGATAATTTCTTTTTATCAGATCTCCTCAACCACATAAGGAGGGCATCAAATAGTATAGTTGGCAAACTCAAAACTAAATATTTCTTTTTCCTCTTCTTCCCAATCAGATCATCAACTCCCTTTTTTTTTTCTTGAGAATCTCATCATTAACTCCCTTTGATATATAGCAAGTAAGCATTTCCCTTACTCTTCTCTTTCTCAATACTGAATAATGGAAGTAGGGTAGATTTGCAATTTCAAAAACATAGAGGGCCTAATAAAAAAGGAAAAAGTATATGATTAAAAATATTTTTTAATTTTCTAAGGTGGAAAAAGTTATGCGCCGTGGCTGTATAAGAACACGACAAGTGAGGTATGTACATACCCTTTAAGGGGCAGCACCGAATTATTCATCGGCTTAGAGTCATCCAAGCACGTCAATGTTCAAAGATCCAAACACGTAATTTCACTCAAAATAATTATTTTTTTCATTTTACTTACACGATCCCATTCTATAAAATTAGATTTAGAAGATAAATAATCTATATGCTATGATTTTAAGCCTAAATATTATGTATTATATTTTAATATGCAAGAACAAATTTTAATATACTTATATTTCGATGCCGATGTGACCCGACCCATAACATAGGTACGTAGGCCACTAGGTATAATGCCTTGGCAATGACGATACCACCAATGTCTTTGTTTTTTTTAATCAACCAAACAATATTAACGCTGGCCAGATTTTAGCATCCACACGTTTCTGATTTTCTTGGAAAATAAGGATTTCAATATTTTGTATGAGAAAAAAAAGGATATAGATATTCATCCTATATATATATTTAGGATTGATCAGACCATACTTATAACACACACAAGCAAACGACACACAACAACAAGCCATTCTTGGACTTGCATATTTGATCACTAGCAGGGATGGACCATCTTCTTTCATTCCCAACAGGTTATCTTCCATCCACTTTTGCCATCTTAGCTTTACTATATGCCCTCTCATGGATATCCAAAGCAAGAAAACCACTAAACAAGCAAAAAGAAGCACCAGAAGCAGGAGGTGCATGGCCTGTGATCGGCCATCTCCATCTACTAGGAGGGCCGCAACCAGCCCATATGGTGCTGGCAAACATGGCTGACAAGTGGGGACCTATCTTCACCATCAGGATGGGTGTCCATAGAACACTGGTAGTAAGCAACTGGGAGTTGGCCAAAGAGTGCCTTACCACCAACGATAAAGCTTTTGCCAGTCGCCCAAAAACACTTGCCACGGATCTCTTGGGCTACGATCGCTCCATGTTTGGTTACAGCCCTTATGGCCCTTACTGGCGTCAAATACGCAAGATAGCTACTCTTGAGCTGCTGCTCTCCAATCACAGGCTCGAGACACTGAAACATGTAAGAGAATCTGAGATGAGGGCATCCATGAAAGAGTTGTACAAGTCATTGGCTGAGAATAGTTCGAAGCAAGGTAATAACAAGGTGTTGGTGGACATGAAAACATGGTTTGGAGACATAACTTTGAATGTTATTTTTAAGATTATTGTCGGGAAATCTTTGGGGTATAGCGTAGGAGATGGGAATGAATTAGGATGGAAAACTGCCTTGAGGGAATTTTTCGACCTGTCGGGGAGGTTTGCAGCAGCGGATGCTCTCCCATTTTTGAGGTTTTTGGACATTGGAGGACACGAGAGATCCATGAAGAAGACAGCTAAGAATCTGGACCATGCTGTGGTAGGGTGGCTAGAGGAGCATAAACAGAAGAAAGCTCGAGGTGAGGTAGGACAAGAAGATTTCATGGATTTGATGCTCTCCGTTATTGATCGTGAAGAATCAGTTCAGGGTCGAGACGCTGATACAATCACTAAAGCCACATGCCTGGTGCGTATTTCTCTAGTAATTTTTTTTTTGAACGGTGGATTTCTCTAGTATTCTTTTATTTGTTGACTACGTATTTGATGATAGGCAACAAAACTATTTTTTTTGGTATATCGAATTACATAAATAATCCATAACCCCAATCCCAAACCACCCTGGCATCCTCGATCCCAACAATTAAGATCTAACCTATGACATATGGAACCCAATTCAAGGGAAATACCACTACACTAATTGTAGGGTTGGAAAAAAAAAAGTTAAGGCAAAACCCTCTTTACTGTTCAGTTACAAAATTTCGATCTACATGCATGTTCTCCTTGGCATTTCCTCAATCCCAACTAAACATTAGAAAACCTCTGTACTAACTTTTTCCCTTATAGCAAGGTGATTTATATATATTTTTTAATGCTCTTTGTAAATGAAAACTAATTAAAGAATTATCATATCATTACCTCTGTACTAAAACTCTGTTAGAAAATTCAAGAAAAATTTTAAGCGGAGGTATATTTCCGTAGAAGATATGCAATGATTCCAACATCTACAAACTAATTGTCGCTCTTGATGTAAATTAACATCATGTATGGGTGGAGCTCCCCAGCTAGCCATTTCTTTTAATGCTAATCGATAGAGATTTTTATTAAACATCAAAGTCCAGATTACAAGTGAAAAGGCCACGTACAGTCATCAAGACAGTGACTCATCCTGTGACTGGGTTAAATCATCCGAGAATAGTACACTAAAAGTAAAAGGTCAGAAACACTAATGAAACATATGGGATGAGAAGACTATATATTATATAAATCTGAAGAAGCTATACTTGAGAGCCGGCCAGGATTTTATGCATTGAGCAGAAGGAGCTACCTAGATTAAACCTATGAATCTCATTAAAAATTTTAAATAAAAACAAAAAAAAAGCTTAAACCTACCTTGGTAGGTCTTGGTGAGGAGAGGAATATTTTTAATTTTTTTTTAAAAAAGAGGAAACAACAAATATTTGAAACAGTTGTACTTTGTAGTTGTAAATTGTAACAATCAAGCCGCATCCAACACCTTTTTTCTTTCAACATGAGCCAGAAACATCAATAGTTCTTTCTAACTAATTAACTCTGCCACTCATTGGTTTTACAGGCACTTATCTTGGCAGCATCAGACACAACAACAGTCACTTTGACATGGGCTCTCTCTCTGCTAGTCAATCACCAAGATGTTCTTAGGAAAGCTCAACAAGAGCTGGACCTAAGTGTTGGTAGAGAGAGGCAAGTACAAGAATCAGACTTGAAGAACTTAATCTACCTCCAGGCAATTGTAAAGGAAACATTACGTTTATACCCTGCTGGTCCACTGTCAGTGCCACACGAGTCTATGGAAGATTGCACTGTGGGTGGCTACCATATCCCGGCTGGTACACGACTTCTTGTTAATATCTGGAAGATTCATCGCGATCCACGGGTATGGTCAGACCCTTGTGAATTCTTACCAGAAAGATTTCTCACAACCCACAAGGACTTAGATTTTAGGGGACAAGATTTCGAGTTTATTCCCTTTGGTAGTGGGAGGAGGATGTGCCCGGGCGTTTCATTTGCTCTTCAGGTTTTGCAGCTGACACTTGCTACCTTGTTGCATGGTTTTGATTTTGCAACTGCAGATGGTGGACCTGTTGATATGATTGAAAGCATTGGATTAACCAACCTAAGGGCCACGCCCTTAGATCTTGTCCTGAATCCACGCCTGCTTCCACATTTATACTGAATTACCAATAAGCAACCTAGATTTTATATAAGATAATTTGTATTTGAACTTTTCTTCAATTGTTTAAGAGCTATATGTTCTTTTACATGTTGCTTTTGTATAAATTTGTAGTTGGTAGAGACACCCACCATGCATATCCACACCACAATCAAGTACACATTAATCAAGCCATAGATACCGTTGAGGAAAAAGAACAGGGATTGCTTAATGATGTTGGTAGAAATTACCTCACCCATATCACTAATTGAGGCCTAATGTAATATGGAAAATAAACTAATCGAGTTAATAGTTTTTTATATCCTTACAATTTAACGATTTCGCATTTGTTCTCCCTCCTCATTTAATTCCACTCATGTTGTCCTTGAATTCTCGTTTTACCGGGACAAGTAGTCCTTTTTTCATATTATATCTGGTAATTGCTGACGTGTCAAGTGGAGCCCACATCTTGCCCATTTTTTAATCATTTTCTCTCTTTTCTTCTTTTTTCGTTTTTTCTTTTTCTCCCTTTTGTTTTTTCTTATTTTTATTTTTTCTTTTCTCTTTTCCATCACCGTCTCCCTCCCCGCTCTCTCTCTCTCTCTCTCGCGTCTCGTCTCCCTCCCCTCTCACATCTCTACACTCCCATCTCTTATTCCATCCTCTCTCCTCTTTGAACCCCTTAAGTCGTTGTCTGCAGGTGAAGACGCCACCCACCACCATCATCAAGCCGCCACCCACTGCCGTTTTCAAGTCTCCACCTACTGCCGTCGTCAAGCCGCCACCCACCGCCATCGTCATGCCGCTACCCACCGCCCAATCTTCCTCTCTCTCAACCCACTCGCTCTCCCTCGATTCTGCCGCCACCGATTCAAACACAGCAGCCGACGCAGACATTAGCCAACGGTTGTCGCTGCCATCGATTCGACATTGTGACTCATTGAGTGGGTAACGTTGTTGATCCTATTCCCCTCTTCTTTCTATTTTACTCCCCCTCTGTAATTGTAGTATAAGATAATCTAAATAATTGTGCTTGGTGATGCTGGGTATTGTTGCTGTTTGGGTTCTACGAATGGATGGCGAATTGGTGGTGTGCGTTTCGTGTCTGTTCTCCTCATCCTCCCATTCCATTTCCCCCTTCATTCTTCTCTTTTGTTGGGTTTTTTCTAAAAGCATACTTGTTGTGTACTGTGTCTGGTTGAACTCGACGGCGATGGTGGATGAAGGTGATGCAGGTTGCGAGTTCGGTGTGCTTGAGTTCGTGTCTTGTGGGACTTGGGACGAGCTCCGACTAGGTGTATTCAAGTTCTGGCCGAGCATAACGAGTAAAGATTCATTACTCATTGTCTTTCTAGTATTAATTTTGGTTGGTTATGCTCGTGCGCAGTTTTGATTGGAGATTGGGTTTGTTGTGGATGTGTTTAGGATTATAGAGTTGCAGGCAATTTGAGTGCGGATTAAGGTGGAGAAGGCCAGTGCTATGGTTGGCAACGGAGGGCGAGGTGGAGTTATTCAGAGAGGTCAGATGAGAGGGGCGGCACAAAGCTTCTCGAGCTCGTAGATGGCGACGAGTGTATACTTTTTTTTCTAGGTTTGGAAGGAATGGCGTCGTTTTGGTCTAAAACCCATTTATTTAATGGAAATAGAGTATTTAGAAATTGAACTTTGGAAAAAAAGCATAAAAAAGAATTAAAGATGTGTAGACTGCAAGCCCCACAGATACGTGTCAACATCACAGTGATTTACCGGTTGTAGGGTGTAAAATGGACAACATGACCCGGTAAAGCTTAAGTTGAGGGACAACATGAGTGAAATTAAACGAGGAGTGACATCAAATATAAAATCATTAAAGTGTAAGAACATAAAAAACTTTTTTACCTAAACTAATCTGGACTAGGAGACCCATGGTTTGTGACGAGAGGATATTCCGACAATCATGTCACTAAAATATTCATCAAAGTAGGAAAGATGTGATAGAGAGAGATTTTATAGGGGAATAATGGGCGAGGATAACTCGTTTAACTTCTTTTTTTATGAGAAATATAATTTGAATTCATTGCTTGTAACCCGTACAATACAAACTGGATACATCATCAACACATACCAATGATACCATCTATCCCTAAAACACATAAAGACTCCTATCACTAATTCACTATCCAAGAAGACTGAAAATCGGAACATAATTTTTGACTCCACATAATTCAACTATGATGTGGTTTTCATCAAGAAAGTTAGGAGGCTTAGATAGAACTGGCAAATGCTCAAATACTCCTAAATGTTTGTTATGGTCCATTTTCTCCTAAGAACAAAACGTGTTTAAAAAGAAATTTGTTGCAATAAAAAAATTCATAAAGTGTTGTATTTAATTCTCGTCTCACATCCTTTCCCTCCTTAAAACTGACTATTTGGGATCATTAGGGTGCCTTTGGTTCAGAGTCACAGTCCAAGTCCACTATGGACTGGGCTTTAGGAATAAGTATTAATCCGGCCTTCAGAAAAAGGAAAAAAATGGACTTTTCCAGAATTAGACATTAATGGATCACACTTGTTGACTAAAGAAATACGATCGAACCGATGAGCATTTCAGGGAAACGATGGCCTGCATTGGGTTTATGTACAGTACCTTTGGGCTATAATCAAGCAGGACTAAGTAGTGTTTTTGGTGTGAATTAGATAAATATTACTACTACCAAATCAATACAAAGTACAGCCGTATACAAAACACAGCCTCAGCAAAACATCAGAGTGTCTGGTCCATCCTAAGTGAGTGTACAATTGGCATAGGTGGGAGCTGCAGTAAAGTTACTCCTAAGTTCAAGGTCACAGCCAATTCAGCTAAAGTTATCACACACGTATTGGCCTCCTTGTGTATGAATTGAATCTGCCATTGCCCTTCGCTGGTCAAGAGGCTCCTGGCTTGATGCACCAGGCTGTGGACCTCAGTGTCTGGATCCATGTCAGTCTGTATAAGCTCCAGGACGGTGCTTGAAGAGGTTTCAACTTCCAGTCTATACCCCTCGAATCGTCTTGCTATCTGGAGACCTATCAAAAGACCCAAAAAATCTGCTTTCACTTCCGAGTACACTTCAAAGGCTGCACCAAACCCAGCTATCCAGTATCCATTATGGTCCCGGAAGATCCCTACAGCCGAGGTCTGGAGACTGTAACCATCCACCCACGAAGCTAAATTTAGCTTCATACTGCCCTGTCTTGGTTTTCTCCATTTCGTGAAGACTATGTTTCCTTGATTTTGCAAGCGTTTGTGAGACAGAGGGTAGCTCATCCCCACCTTGAATTTAGCCACTAGGTGTTGGATCAGCCTTAGAGGGTTATTGATCGGTTCCTCCTCAGGTTCAAAGATCTCCCTATTCCTCCAGTGCCATAATTTCCAACAAGTTGTAGCAAAAATCAAATCCCAACACTCAACCTCCATATCTTGTGTTTTAGCCAAATTACTCCATAGCCATTCTTTGGTATTTGTAGCAAAAAAATCATTAAGGCGAGAGCTAGGTAAAAGGGCATACCAGATGTTTTTTGCGAAGCTGCAGTCCCTAAGGATATGAAGCGTGGACTCTGGTCCGAGCCCACAGCGGGTGCAGTAATCCGTCTCTGACATATGTCTTAAGAATCTGACTTGATTAGTTAAGAGGCGTTCACGGCCAGCAAGCCATAAGAATGCGCAAATTCGACTGGGACCTTTCCACTCCCATATCTTCTCCGTGAGTTTCCAGTTACCTGATTCCACTAATTCATAGGCGGAGTGGGTTGAGAAGTTGCCTCGTGTGTCATGCTCCCATCTGAGTCTGTCCGGTTCGAATAGATCATGAGGAGGTAAAGCATTCCAGATTCTTTAGCAGGCTTCATTTGGAAGTAGTTGGCAAAATAGAGGCTAATTCCATGTGCCGTCAGAGGCGACCATATCTGCCACCTTTGCTTCGCAAATTTGAGCAGGACTAAGTAGTGTTAGATTCTCTTAGGCACCGTTTGGAACATGGGACTTGCCAGTCCAAGTCCAAGTGGACATGGACTGGACTAGTCTGGACTGGACTAGGCAAGTCCAAGTTGTGTTTGGTTGTGTGTACTGTCCACTGTGGACTTAAAGTTAGTCCAGAACAATGATGTTTGGTTGTACGTGGACTGGACTTGGACTAAATGGCAAAAATGACCTAAATACCCCTACATACTGTGAATGAAAAATTCCAAGTCCTATATTATAATTCTTGTTATAAAAGAAAAAAAACGTGTGAATACTGTTGTTATACCTACCCCTATACAATATTATTTGATGTATATAAAATGCTGAGTTTGGAAATGAATGGCTTGAGCTCTGCATTTTTCCCCTGCTCCTTCTCTTCTTCATCACTAATTCTCTTCTCTGCCTCTTCAAATTTCTTAGCATTAACATCTAAATTTATAACATGTTATCAGCACGAATGATTCTACCTAGAAACTGAGAAGAAAGAAAGAAGAAAAAAAACCAGAGTTTGTCACCTTACCAGTGCTTCGGGTTACTGTTCACCACGAAGAGTTCCGAGCTGTTGCTCGCCTCACCACCGCCACCATGGCCTTCCCCTTGCCGTCGCGACCTCGACGCCACCTTCTCCCATCGTTTTCCGCCGCCGACGTGCCGTCTACGGCTGAAGATCCGACGGTGAAACCTGTGACCCAAAAAGACCCGTCGGGTCTGCTTCGCCTGCATTTGAGTTTTTCGCCGCCTGCCAACGACGTCGCGCCGCTCGCCGCCCAGCACGCCTGCCGCCGCCCTCCCGACGCGATGTCGTCGCTGCAAGTAGCGCCACCGCGCCGTGGAAGACAAGGCCAGAACCAACTGTCCCGCTGTCTCCACACCACCACCGATGACTGCAGCGACGCCTCTCCCTCTCGCCCCTGCTCCCATGTCGTCGGACTGCCACCTTCGCTAGCCTTCTTGCACCGTCGAGCACGGGTTGAAGACAACCCCGGGTGCATGCTCAACCCGGATGGGTCATGGCCCGAGTCGGGTTGACCCGCGAGGTAAGGGCCTTGGTCTGGGTTGGCTTGTGTCTGGATTTGTGGGCCGGGTTGTTGGGCCAAGTACACCTGGGCTGTTTTTAGATTGGTGTGGGCTTGGACATGGGCTGTTGTCAGGCCTATGGCCCAGTCCAAATATATATATATATATAATACAATTTTGGAAAATATAATTTGAGAAAATAATGAAAGTATTAAAATACTGGAACAATAACCGGGTATAAGTAAGGTAATCATTTCTAAATCTTTTCATTCCGCATTTGTTTATTTATTTAGTATTCATTTATTGGCCGGCTAAGCCGCATTTTTATCGAGTAAGCATATTTTATATTTTTTAAATTACGATTGGGCTATTAAAAGGCCCATTGCATTTACGTTTTTGCTTGGGCTCGTACAAGGCCCATCATATTTATCTTTCGGTTATTTATTAGTTGGGCTAATCAATAAAAGGCCCATGTTTATTTATTTTAATTGTCTTTATTTAATTTTTGGAATCATGTGATTCGTTTTTCGCGGCCCTTAAAATTTCCGGAAGAAATTTGTTATGGGCGCTGAAATGCATTTAAATGCAAATAGTCTGGAAGACTAAATAAAAGAGTCTAGAAGACTCAATAAAAGAAAACAAAAAAAAAAACCGGAAGTCTTACTGCCAAAAGATCCCGCAGATCTTTGAGGAAAAATAAAAAAAAAATATGAGCACCAGAAGATGGATATTGTATGACCACCAGAAGATGGACACTGTGCTTATCTTGCTTACCCTGAAGGTGCAAGCAAGTATATATTGAATAATTTTATTTTATGTTTCAGTTTTATTATTATGTGCTATTTTATTTTATTTTATTTACTTTACAGCATTTTATCATCGTTTCTAGAATAATGGCTCGGGCATTTGTCCTGAAGACAATGCAAGTTGACATCCAAGGGGGAGAATTATATGTGTGGATGTCAACTATTTCACATAAAATGTGATAGTACATTCTCAAAATGAGAAAAAGGTTAATATGCTCCAGAAGAGCATAAGTTTGAATATGTTCCTGAAGAACGCATGTTTTAATATGATCTAGAAGATCATATATTAACGCTCTGGAAGAGCATATACTCTTGAAGAGTTCAGACACCCTTAGTAATAAAAAGGAAATTATTATGGATCCCGTTGAATTGATTCTGCTCTATTCCCTGAAGCGAATGAGACAGTATAATTATTTGTGCCATGTGGCCGTGAATGAGATAATAATGGCAAAGCTAAAGGCAAACATGCATATTATTATTGCATAAATGAATCCATAACTGGAGAACATTCAAAGAGGTTCCCATACATGAGTATTAACAGTTATTTATCTATTGGGTACAACATTGACCCTGAAACTCTGAGCCTCACTATTAATGTTGACTCTAACACTGTCGTTCCAGGAGAACCACATACCACCCACGTTATTTTCTCCAGGTATCTCAAACCGATTCGTTGGAGGAAAACGAAGTGGAATCACACCATTATTTTCTTCAGCTTGCCACAAAGTTTCAGTAATCAATACCATGTTGGTCTTGTACTGATTTTTCAGATCCCTTAAGGTACGCATAAAATCTTGGGACCTTCTTGCTACACCCCTGCAATTCCATAGTAAAAGTCGTAACTTAGGCCATGTAGATGGTAACCCAGTCACCCTTGGGACACTCCGAGCCATCATGGAAACCTGATAATAACTACTTTGATTTAAAATTTGACATGAAGGCTCTAGCTGAAATTCCTGCAGTCTATCTGATATGAAAAACATAATAGAGTTAGCTAAGCCATAAAATGAAGCCCTTAGATTGCTTTGGTCCTCTAGGAAGAAATTCTCTTCCATAGGAGTGACAAAGGACCTAGACGAGTAAAGCTCATCAACAAACACTAAACGAGGAATTCTTGCGAGTTCACTTGGTAATTCCTCATGTTGCTCATTTACCATGCTATAAGCTAGTCTATTCCTTCTTCCTAGAGAGGCACCCTCTACAAAGAAAATAGTAGCTGGGGAAGGCATTTTTTTGTCTTATTGAGTTTTTTGAATCTTCTTGTTTCTACCACTCTCCTTTTATAGCTTGAGCTTGGTCAGCTAGGTATTAGTTTTTCAAATATGGACCCTCTTATTGTCTCCGAAAAGATCCAGAAGATTTTTCAGTGACTAGATATATGTATTTGTTTTTTTGGAAAAGTTTGTTGCCACATTTAATTATTGCTCAATAATTCTGATCTTTTCCGATATAAGTGGTAGAAATAAGCCTAATATTGACACATGTATTGCAGCCTGAAGCTAGCAATTTAAGTTATTAAACTTATTATATACAGCCAGAAGCTGAAATGCACTAGCCTGAAGCTAGCAATTTTTAAGTGTTTAAATATACAGTTTGAACAGCCCGAAGCTGAGACCAACTAGAAGTTGGCTGATAGATATGTAATTTATAGCTGTTATTCACTAGCTAGAAGCTGGTAAATAATTTTCCTAAGTTATCATATCCAGCCTAAAGCTGGCACATAAATAGCAGCCTGAAGCTGGCACCAACTTGAAGTTGGTTCATGGATTTATTGTTGGCATGACCGGTTGGGCCATTCCGGATCAATAATGATGCACGAAATTTATTTGGTCATTCATTGAAAAACCAGAAGTTTTACAATCAATGAATTTCCACGTGTTTGTGTGCTGCGAAATTAATTATACGGCCTTCCTAAGATGAGATTGGCCTGGAATCACCAGCAAGTTTGGAAATAATTCAGGGACATGTACACGGACTAATAACTCCGCCGTGTTGACCATCTAGGTAATTTTTACAATGCATCAACTAGATGGTCTATTGTATAATGCAAATTGGCATTGTGCGCACTTATTTTAATGATTAAGCCACTTGCGGGTACATATCCCTACTTATGTTATTAGACTATATGTCTAAATAATGCTGGTATATTTCTTCAATGGATAATGTATATCATTGGAAATAAACCCAAACAGATATGGGGGAATATTGACAATTGATTGCAGGACCATTGTTAATGAAATATTACTGTTTGAGAAAATGGTATTTTACATGCAGCAGCACTTGTGCGCATCAAGCCAACAAGTTATCATAATATCTCCCCATTTAATTGGTTCATGGTCACGAACCTAGTAACTCCCATCTTCGGACCGTTGGTTGTACAAGTATATAATGCTCCACCACAGCATAGTAAAATTGGTCCTTAAAAAAGACTGGGAATATATGTTGTGTATTTTGGGCGTGAATCTCCATCAATTACAAAATAATTGAAACTATTGACTAATGATTGGAGATTTGTTTATTATTAATTAAATGAAAGCGTTTACCCAACATAAGGGGGAGGAAATAAGCAGTTGGATCAAGATAGATCAAGATATTATTGAAATGCATTATCAATGTATGATTGTCGATCCTCAAACAAATTAGTGTGAACATGAAGTTCAAAAGATGATTCATTTGTAGGAAAATTGATATGCAATTGCCAGACATATAAAGTGACCAAATCTTATATACCAGCTGCAAATGCTCCTGTTTAAATTAATGTTCCAGAAGAACAAGTATAGTATGCAAATGAATCTAAAGTATGCAAGAAGCGTAGAATATACTCGGTTCCAAAAGAAAAGAAATTCTGGTTAGAAAAAAAAGAGAGCAAAGTGATAAGATGGCCCCAGTGAGAAAATAAAACCTCCAGTCGAGGTTCAAATTAAAAGTCCTCAAGTAGAGGAAAATCCTCCAGAAGAGGTTTTTCTGACGCAAATTGATAAAGTTCCAGAAGTAACTCAGGTACCTGAAATAAATGAGTATAATGAGATCTCATTACAGTGTCAGGAATAAGATGGATCCGACGTGAAATAATCGTCGACGAAATTTTTATAAAGTAGCGCTAAATATTATGAAAGAAAATGAGGATCATGAACCTACATCTGTTGATGAATGTAGGCACAGAATGATTGGCCAAAATAGAAATATTTTTAAGGCTGTTTTAGACTCACTTGTGAAGTGTGAAATTTTCGGACCTGTAGTCCGTACACCAGATAGTGTAAAAATCGGTTGGTCATAAAGTGGATACTTGTGTGGAAAAGGAAATGAAGTAAATAAAACAATAAAATACAAAGCACGGCTTATAGCACAAGTTTTCACCCAACGACCCGATATTAATTGTGAGGAGAAATACTCCCCTGTGGTGGATGCAATTATTTTTAAGTCTGGCATAATATGAAAGGAATTGGAAATGCGTCAAATATATGCTATTACAGCCTATTTTTACGGATCCATAAGTCAAGACATATGCATGAGAATCCCTGAAGGATTCAAGTTGCTTAAAGCAACTAATTCCCGGGAATATATAAAATTAAGATAATTTGATCTTTACATGGTTCGAACCAATTTGGATATGTATTGTATAAATGAGTATTCGCTTGAATTTATTAGTGCTTATGTTGTTTGTTCATATCTATATGTGAATTTCCATTGTTTTTGTGATTTAAATATTATTGAAACTCCTGAAGCAGCTTCCAAATGCCGTGCTATTAGATTGGTCCTGAAGTACCCTATCTAAGTGAAAATCTATATTACTAGTAACATAAAGCCTGAAGCTTTTGACTTGAGCCTATTGGCAAGACATAACTTTGCTCTTATCTTCGGGGTATAACAGATATGGTATTATGTTAACCCTGTAAACCCGAAGAGAATATAGTTGGTCTTTACAGATGCAGGTCCTTTACTTGATCCACGTAAAGTACAGACGGACATCTGCTACAACTTTACACATGAAATTGCTATATCATCGGGATCACAAAAGCAGGATGGCGAGGAAGATGCTCCGACAACGAATTATGAAGATAATGCTACCTCCATTGTCCCATTAAAGCAGTGATGTATCAAAAGTAATCAGACAAGGCATACGTCACCAAACGTCACCAGAAGTTGACAAGGATGATCGACATGCAACAACATCATGACATCAAGGGAGGCCTAAATAAGGGGGAGTAGAATACGCACTGCACTCTTTTTCCCTTCACCAAGTTTTTATCCTACTGGGTTTTTCTTGGTAAGGTTTTTAATGAGGCAGTTATACCAAAAGGCGTATTCTACCCAAAATATAATAGTATTCAATGGGGAGTGTTATAAAAGAAAAGAAAAATGTGTGAATACTGTTATTATACCTACCCCTACATAGTATTATTTGATGTATATAAAATGCTGAGTTTGGAAATGAATGGCTTGAGCTCTGCATTTTTCCCCTGCTCCTTCTCTTCTTCATCACTGATTCTCTTCTCTGCCTCTTGAAATTTCTTAGCATTAACATCTAAATTTATAACAATTCTCACATTATTTTTATAAACACATATACAATTTATAGTTTTTGTAATTTTTTCCTCTATTACACTTAACATGTACACCATGTATTATCCTATTACATTTAATATTATGTTTTTAAGATATTTTCCTACTACACTTGTATGTTTTTATAAACACATGTCTATTACCGTATTCATCCAAGAAACCGTATTCATCCAAGAAATAATATTGGTGACATGATCATAAGAAATTTCAGCAACTAACAGTTGAAAATGGAAAATACCATTGCCATCATCCTTACAAGTTACAATAAAATGTACAAAAGTCATAAGAAGATTTTTTTTTAATCCATTCTTACTTGTCGTACAAAATCTCCATCACAATTACATTTTTTTGGCAAAGTGAACAACTAATGTGTTAATAACCATGCCTATTACCACTGTAATAAGCAAGGTCAAGGCAAACTACAACTCAAGAAATTATGCAATCTTGTTCACTTTTGGCATCTGAATCATCACAAACAAGACTCCAATCTAGATTGGTCAGCAACACACACACACTCTTCAAACTGGCCGATGAATCATCACAAATTTTGGCAAAAACTAGTAGAGATAGTCATATTTCAAATACCAATCCAATCAGCTCTCCGCAGACACAGTTTAATCTTATAATCATTTCTACAACCTCCAGGTTGAAAAAAATACCAAGATTACTCAACTTCTTGCTCAATCTCAATCAGATTTGAGATATTTCTCCACTAATAAAGAATGGAGTTTGTACTACCTACACTTGATCTACGTCCATGCATCTATATGCACCTGTGCTATCTCCCAATTCCCACAAAAACCTTTTCTTTAAGAAAAATTATACAAAAAACCCCATCTAGACAAGGTCCAGAAAAATTATACAAAACAAAATGCGTTCGAAGCAATCCTTGTATCATCACGTTGTAGCAGCAACAGTCCGGAGAGAATGGACGTGGTTCAATCTTCCAATGCCTACTGAATTCCATTAAAGAGAAATTAAAATCTTAATTCTGGAAAACCCACCAGAAAGAGCAATAAAATTTCTAAATCATTTGCAGCATTTAAAGAGATACAGGACCCTCAAATGCAGCAAAAGATATAAAAATTTCAAACTTTATTTTTCTTTTCTGATCGTTACACTTCCCAAATATCACAAAATTGAAGGAAAACTAGTAAACGAAAGCAAAGCAACAGAAGGGGAAGGAAAAAAATCCTCACTTTTTTTGAGCTGGAGGAGGTTTCTGCTAAAATGTCCATGAGCATCGAGCACATCATCTGCATAATTCCAATTGCTCAAGAATCAACCCACAAAACCAAACAAACAAATATCATGAAAAGAAAAAAAGAATGTTGCTATTCCTTACTGGAAATGAAGGAGGAAGAAGTTGCAAGCCCAGCGAGGAAAAAGAAGCAAATTAAATAACACCAAGAATTGTTCGCCAGCATTCACAGGCTTTAAATTTGTCCCAGATAATATATTGCACTCACTAAGGAAAGATACTGCGCAGAAAGGACGAACAAAATCATGGTTGTCAATATGAGGAGGTATGCTGTAACAGCCCGGGTAAAATTTTTAATTTTTTACCGGGATTGTAAAAGTCTTTTTACCGTGATTTACTGTTGAATTAATCTTGGGTAATTAATTCAAGGTAAATCGGGCGTCGTTTTTCGAAACCGAGAGTTTTCCCGCGCTCGTGATTTCTCCGTGGATTTTTTGGACCTAAGTTGGTATTTTTCGGGTTTCGGAATTTCTCGGAAAATCACACCGGAAAATAACTAAGGGGGTATCAGTTATTTTCTGGTCCGGACCGGACTCGCTCTGTAATGCAGACAAGCAGCATTATTACAGAGTCACAAGTCGTATAGTGTTGCACAGTAATTTTTACGGTTTATAAAAAAAAGAAACCAGGAGAGGAAGAAGAGAAGAGGAAAAAAAAAAGAAAAGGAGAGGAAAAAAAAGAAGAGAGAAAAAGAAAAAGAAAAAAAGAGGAAAAGAAAAAAAAAAAAAAAAAAAAAAAAAAAAAAAAAAAAAAGTGGAAAAAAAAAAAAAAAAGAAGAAAAAGAGAAAAAAACACAACACACAGAAAAATTGGAAAAAAAAAAGAAAAAAATAGAGAATTAAAAAAAAGAGAGGAGAAGAAAAATAGAGAAAAAGGAAAGAAAAATACAGAAAAGAAGAAAATGGAAAAAAAATGAAAGAAAACCCGAGGAGTTACTGTTCACCGTCACCCCATTACTGTGCACGCCGTGGAGTTCCAGGCCGCCTCTCGCCGCACCGCTGCCACCATCGGGTTTGCCGAGCCGACGCGACCTCAGCCCCGTCGCCCCCGAGTCCTTCCGTTCACCGAGGCGCCGTGACGCGCCGTTGACCCGCAGCGAAACCCAACGGTTCTGTTTCTCCCGCGCCGCTGCTCAGCTTCCTGCCGTCGCCGCGCCGCCGTTTCACCACCCATAGAGTCGCCTTCACCCGCCGCACGCCCAGCTGTGCTCGCCCTTCCTTCCCGCGCTCGCCGTCGCCGTCACAACTGCTCAACCCGCCAAGGTGAGCAGATCCGGATTTGTTGACCCGCGTGATGTCCGGGTCGCGGACTTGGGTTGTGGGCTTGTGTGGATCTGGGCTGGGTGTTGGGCCAGGTTTGGGCTTGCACAGTGCAGGACCTGGGCTTGGTTCTGTTCAGCCCAGTCCGGTTTTAATTTTAAAAAAAAACAATATATATATATATATATATATATATATATATTTATTCATAATTTTATATGTAATTTTGGAAAAAATTATATATTTACTTTTAGAAAATTATGATCAATTTAATTCTGGTATTTTGAGGATCATATAAATATACATACTTGGGTAAATAATTAAGTTATGTTTTGGAGAAAAACTAATATTATTTGGAAAAATATATAAATGACATGAAAATAAATTCTGGAAATTTAGTATATGTATTATTTTGTCTAGAAAATTATGGAGATTATAATTTTGGAAATTATAATTATTTTATGAAAATATTTTGAAAAGAGTTTTAATTAAAGTATGGTACCGAAATTATATTCGGATAAACGTACGGTACAATATTTACAGTAAATGGAAATAATAAAAGATATGTATCCAGGATGGGATATTTCGCAATTTTGGCATCATAGCATACCGATTATGTGCATTTATGTGTATATATTGATTCGTTGTGTAGGTTCGGATATCGAGCAGTTTCCCGAGGAGTCGGCGTCGGACCGGTCATTCTTTCCAGAGTTGAGTAATCGGCCAAGGTGAGGATGGATTTCCTTCAATATGTGCCTGTATTACTCGGTTATTTTGTTTTGTGGATTATTGCATCGTTGAGTATTGTGTTTGTTGTGGTTTGTCTCGGGATGTTAATCCCATGGTCTTGATTGTTGTCGGGATGTTTATCCCAGTATTTTGATTGGGTTTGAATATTTATTTTCGTGTCTTGACCATGAGTATAATGGAATAATTAATAAATTGTGACAAGGATGTCGATCCTTGATTATTATGGGATGTCTATCCTGGTATTTTGGTTAGGGATGTCGATCCCTACGATTTGATTTTGATAACGATAATGTAATTGTCACGTGGTAAGTAGTGGTACGACTCAATGGTTAAGACTGTTTCGTGGTGGCCGTGACCTGGGTTCTTATTATAAACATGTCTATTCTTAGGATGTCTATCCAGTGATTATTTTTGGGAAGTCTATCCCTGGGTTCGTATTTTTCGGATGTCGATCCCTTGGTTCTCTGGATTTGGTCTGGCACCCGGACTGTGTTGATAACCAGGTCTGACCGCTAGCTTATCCGTGACGGGGCCCTAAAGATAAAATTGGAATTTGATTTATTTGAGTCTTTTTGGTCATGGACCGGTTTTGGGTCGAGTCTTTTGATTTTGGCGGTTTAGCCTGTGTTTGACTTGAGTAATTATAGTTGCATATTGATTGTCTTTCCTTCGTCGGTGAGCACTTCGGACTCACCCCTCACCTGCGGGCATTCATCCCGTAGGATGAGTTATTTGTGGTACAGGTTTGGTGTATTCCAGACAGGCTGCGGCGTTATCCCTTGGACAAGGCTCGGATCCATAGTTTGCATCAGTGTCGCATACAGTGTTTTGTGAGTTATTAAGTCTTCCGCTGTGCATTATATTGATATTATTGGGCCATTGGGCCAGTTTTGTTATTTATGATGTTTCCTATTTTAGGCTGTTGGGCCCGAGTTACTGTTGTACACACTGTATGCTGGGTTTGATTTTGGTTGGGTTGTCACAGTTCCGGCACGTGTTTACTGTGTATGGTAAACACGGGTCGGGGCGTTTCATTTTGGTAGCGGAGTGGGCGTTAGGTCTTGTTGGGCAGTCTTTGTGTGTTTTTGTCCTTGTTTGCATAGTTCGCTCCATTTGTTTATTATTTTTATATCATTTTAGTTAGTGCATTATGGATCCAGTCAAGGGACGCCAGCTGTCGCAGAACATACACATAAGAGGTAATGATGCCATAAATAAGCGAAAATATAAATATTATTAATAATACTGATAATTTCATTACAAAGAGAAACATTACATTGATATTTTATAAAAAGAAAATACATTTAACACCTTGGAACGACGTTGACCCTGAAGCTAGTGGGGTCCTTGTTGATGTTGACTTGGATGTTGTCGCTCCACGAGAACCACATGCCGCCTGCGTTGTTCTGGCCAGGAATCTCGAACCGGTTAGTTTGAGGGAACCGGAGTGGGATGAGACCGTGATCGTCTTGAGGTTGCCACTGGGTCTCCGTGAGAAGAACCATGTTTGGTTTGTATTGGTTCTTCAGGCCCCTCAGTGTACGCGAGAACTCCTGGGAACGCCTTGAATCCACCGCCGGCGGACCAGAGATAAACAAATACAAACCGTCACTTCATCAGAAAAACTTCTTTGTAATATAAAAACACCCAAACCAAATTAGATCCTTCTAATTCCCTCTTCCCATGGATGAGGCAAGCCTTCATCATTCATAGTATGATTGTCAAGATTCCATGTACAATCTAAGAAAAAACCGATTTTCAGTGATTAATCGGAGAGGTTTTGCTTATTTTTCTGATTTCAAAAAGTTTTAGTTTTGAAGTTCAAATAAAATCTCTGGGGTTGGAGAGACTTCGGCGTTGGCTTTATCAGGGGAAGAAGATAACAAGAGAGGAGAGAGATATTAGATTTTGCTTTTTTAAAAAAGAATTCAAAAAAAATCTTAATAATAAATCGGAGATCCATAACAAGTTTTTTGGTGGAAGATTCATGACGAAGGGAATGAAGAAGAAGAAAAAAAAAAGATTTTGATGAGAATAAAGGTAAGAATTATTGATAGGTTTTATTTTATTGATGGTCATTGATGGAAAAGTTTTTGCGTTAATAGCCTTAGCCATGGGAGATGGAATTAGGAGGAACCAGGCTTTTGTATTTGTTTTGTTTCTTGCCGCCGGCGGTGGATTCATGATGGAGAAGAAGTAATATTGAATAGATTTTAGGTTTTGCGATTTTAATGTTTTCAAAAATAATTAATAAGATAAATATCTACTAAACACATCATTAAAATTTTATTTCTATTTTTACTTAAACACATAGGATGCCACCTCACCCCTGAAATTTTCAGGGGTGATGTATGTAGTGGCAAATAGCATTATTGTTGTTTTGAAAAACTCTCAATCAAACTTAGTTGTACCATATAAGTTTTTATGCCAATTCTGGATGTTAAATAAAAAATGTTTGGTCCGAAAAAGTCCTAAATGTTTGTTATGGTACCTTTTATTATAATTAAAATTAAATATGTCCTTAAATATTAAAAAATTTAAATCATAAAATCTTAAATCCTAAACACTAAATATTAATCTCAAAATAAAAAATCATAAACTATAAAGCTTAAAATCCTAAATACTAAATCTTAAATCTTAAAATTATAAATCATAAAATCTCAAATATTAATTCTAAACCCTAAATTTTAAAACTCCAAAACTTATATCTGAAATTTTAAACACTTTAAATGTTAAACCCTAAATCCTAAATACTAAAAGAAAATTACAATTCCCCATAAAAACTTAACGATTATAGTGCTCTACGGAAACTTTACATATTAAATTAATTAAAAGATAATTTTATATTTGTGATAGGTTTATTATAACTATTTGGCCCATTATACAATTCTATGAAGTATAATCCATATATAAATAAGAGGTTATGTGATAGAAAGTACCTTTTTTTTTTTGATGCAAGTGATAGAAAGTACCTGTCATTTGCAATATGGAATGTAATATAAGAAATTAGCATTTACCAATAACTTTTTTTTGCAAAATTTTAAGGAGAGCCCTCCCCTCCTCCCTCCCCCTAAAGGCATTGGAATAGTTTATAATTTTTAGAGTTTAGCATTTTTTAGTTTTGGAGTTTATGGTATAAGATTCTGGGCTTAGAGTTTAGAACTCCACAATTCATAATTTAAGATTTTTAAGATGTTAGAATTCAAGATTTAGAATTTTAGGATTTAACATTGGCATACGTAATTATGATTATAATATTTAAGGTTTATGATATTATATTTAGAGTTTATAATTTATGGTCTAAGACATAAGAGCCGGTTCCCTATTATAAATGACTAGCACATCATATTTGACATCGACAAAGTCCCTTATGTTCAGGCTCCAGGATATGCGTGATCCTTCCTCTTATTGTGATTGTGAAGAAAGGTACAAAGCACCTCAAGCATAAAGTCAGTCAGTAGTGACCCAAAAGGAAAAACAACAATAGTGTTATAAAATTGGGGGAGATTTTCACTATTTGATGGAATAACACAAATTTGATCAAACTTGATCAAGGTAATAATACAACTTTGGTAATAATAATACACTTTTGATAATAATATGTAGAAGAGAATAATAAATTTAGATGGAGGGAGATTGGAAGAGAAGTGTATGGAATGAGAAGAGAGTGAAGTTTATGGTGGGTTGTAAGTGTATAAAAGTGAAGGAATGAAGGGGTATTTATAGTTAAAAATGGGAGGATAAAAACAAATAAGTATGATTAATTTAAAAGGATAAAATCAAAGGGATGTTAGGTAAAGGAAGATGATATTAGGATTAGGACAAATGGAATTATGGAGGGTAATTAGCCAAAGAGATAATTCCAAGTAGAAGTTTGGTGTATGGGTAAAGTATTTACCAGGGGTAAATTCGGGTATGGTAAAAATAAGTTTTACTGGATGGTAACAATGACATTCACCATAATTTATTTATAACACTCCCCCTTGAATGTCATTGCACCTTTGATAGAATACGCTTAGGAAGTACTGCCTCGTTAAAAACCTTACCAAGAAAAACCCAGTGGGACAAAAACTTGGTGAAGGAAAAAAGAGTGCAGTGCGTATTCTACTCCCCCTAATTTTGGCATCCCTTGATGTCTCGAATCCTCCACAAATCAATCCTCTGCCAGATGTCACTTGAATGATTCTTGATGTATCCTCCCTTCAATTGTACAATACAGCTAGCATTATCTTCATAAATCGTCGTTGGAACATCTTCCTCGCTAACTAATCCATATGAATCTTGACTATGCTGCATCATCGATCTTAGCCAAGCACATTCTCGGCTAACTTCATGTATGAACACAATTTCTCCATTATTTGAAGAGGCAACAACGATACTTTGTTTTCTGGTCACAATGATACTTGATGTATCTGCCTGTGCTTTATGTGGATCAAATAAAAGACCTACATCTGCAAAACCAACTAGAAGCACCTTGGCCTGACAAGGTTAAAATAATTCCATATACCAAGATAATAGAATATGTATTTATAGCAAAAGCTTTAGGATTTATGTTACAAGCAATACATATTGTACTTAGACAGGGTACTCCAGGACCTGTCTAATAGCACGGTAATTGGAAGCTTCTTCTGGAGTTCCAATCACTAAACATATCAACATAAATTTATCCATACTCATAATGATCATGTAAAGATTAACTCCAAATTTTGTAATTTCCCGGGAATTAGTTGCTTCAGACAACTTGGATCCTTCAGGAATCTTCATGTATATTTCACGACTTATGGATCCATAGTAGGCTGTAAAAGCATTCATTCGATGCATTTCTAATTCTTTTCATATAATGCCAGACTTATAAAATTAATTGCATCCACCACAGGGGAGTGTATATCCTCATAATTAATATCAGGTCATTTGGGTAAAACCTTGTGCTATAAAAATCGTGCTTTTATATCTCATCATCTTTTCGCACAAATACCCTTTTTACGACTGATCAATTTTACACCATCTAGTGTATGGACTACAGGTCCGAAAATTTCTCGCTTCACAAGCAAGTCCAACACAGCCTTAATTACATTTCTTTTATTTTTGGCCAATCGTTTTTGCGCCTACATTCATCAATGTAGGTTCATGATCCTCATTTTTATTTAGCGCTATATTATAAATAAAACAAATATTCCGTCGACGGTTATTTCACGTCGGTCCCATCACATTCCTGACACAGTAATTGAGATCTTATCATTTTCATTTATTTCAGATACCTGTGTTACTTCTGTAACTTTATCAATCTGTGTCAGAAAACCTCTTTTGGAGGATTTTCCTCTTCTTGAGGAATTTTAATACAAACCTCTACTGGAGGCCTTGTTTTCTTACTAGGGCCATCTTATCTCTTTGCTCCTTTTTCTCTATCGAGAATTTCTTTTCTTTTGGAACCGAGTATATTCTACGCTTTATGCGTACTTTAGATTCATTTGCATACTATACTTGTTCTTTTGGAACATTAATTTGAACAGGAGCATATGCAGCTGGTATGGTCACACTTTTCAAATCAATAAATATGTCTGGCAATTGACTTACTAATATGTTGCAAATGAATCATCTTCTGAACTTCAAGTTCACACAAATTCGTTTGAGGATCAACAACTATATATTGATAATGTATTTCAATAATATCTTGATCCAGCTGCTTATTTTTTCCCCCTGATGTCGGGTAAACTCTTTCACCAAATTAACAATAAACAAATCTCCAATTATTAATTAATGGTTACAATTACTTTGTAATTGATGGAGATTTTTATACACAACATCTATTCCCAATCTTCTTTAAGGACCAATTTTACTATGCTGTGGTGGAGCATTATATACTGTATAACCAATGGTCCAAAGATGGGTGTTACTAGTGACCATGAACCAATTAAATGGGGAGACCTTTTGTTTGGCTTGATGCACATAAGTGTTGCTGCATGTAAAATACCATTTTCTTAAATAGTCATATTTCATCAATGGTCCTGCAATCAACTGTCAATGTTCCCCCAGATCTGTTTGGGTTTATTTCCAATGATATACATTATCCATTAAAGAAATATACCAGTATTATTTAGACATATAGTCTAATAACATAATTAGGGATATGTACCCGCAAGTGGCTTAATCATTAAAACAAGTGCGCACAATGCCAACTTGCGTCACACAATGGACCATCTAGTCGATGCATCATAAAAATTACCTATATGGTCAACACAGCGGATTTACCAGTCCGCGTTCATATCCCAAAATTAATTCCAAACTTGCTGGTCTAGGCCAATCTCATCTTAGGAAGGCCGTATTATTAATTTCGCAGCAAACAAATATATGGAAATTCATTGATTGTAAAAACTTTTGGTTTTTCAATGAATGACCAAATAAATTTTGTGCATCATTATTGACCCGGGATGGCCCAACCGGTCAAACCAAACAATATGTCCATGTACCAACTTCAAGTTGGTGCCAGCTTCAGGCTGCTATATATATATGCCAGCTTCAGGCTGGATATGATGACTTAGGAAGATTATTTACCAGCTTCTGGCTGGGGCATACTAGCTATAAATTACATATTTATCAGCCAACTTCTAGTTGATCTCAGCTTCGGGCTGTGCAAACTGTGTATTTAAACACTTAAAAATTGCTAGCTTTAGGCTAGTGCATTCCAGCTTTTGGATGGATATGGTAAGTTTAATAACTTAGATTGCTAGCTTCAGGAGGCAATATATGTGCCAATTCTAGGCTTATATCTGCCACTCATGTCGGAAAAGATCAGAATTATTAAGCAAACTTTTTCAAAAACAACTTTGGAGCTTACTGACAAATAATGCGAAGTTTTTAATTACCGAAAAATCTTCTGGATCTTTTCGAAGACAGAAAAAGAGTCCACATTTGAAAAACTGACACCTAGCTGTCTAATCTCAGACTATAAGAAGGGGAGGCAGTTGAAACAGGAAGAAGCAGAAAACTCAACAAGACAAGAAAAATGCCTTCCCCAGCTACTATTTTCTTTGTTGAGGGTGTCTCTCTAGGAAGAAGGAATAGGTTAGCTTATAGCATGGTGAATTAGCAGCAAGAGGAATTACCGAATGATCTGGCGAGAATTCCTCGTTTAATGTTTGTTGATGAACTTTATTCATCTAGGTTCTTTGTAACTCCTATGGAAGAAACATTCTTCCTAGAGGACCAAAGCAATCTAAGGGCTTCCTTTTATGGCTCGGCTAACTCTATTATGTTTTTCATATCTAATAGACTGCAGGATTTTCAGCTAGAGCCTTCATGTCAAATTTTAAATCAAAGTAGTTATTATCAGGTTTCCATGATGGCTCGGAGCGTCCCAAGGGTGACTAGGTTACCACCTACATGGCCTAAGGTACGACTTCTACTGTAGAATTGCAGGGGTGTAGCAAGAAGGTCCCAAGATTTTGTGCGTACCTTAAGGGATCTGAAGAATCAGTACAAGCCTAACATGGTACTGATTACTGAGACTTTGTGGCAAGCAGGAGAAAATCATGGTGTAATCCCACTCCGTTTTCCTACAACGAATCGGTTTGAGATACTTGGAGAAAACAACATGGGTGGTATGTGGTTCTCCTGGAACGACAGTGTTAGGGTCAATCATCAACAACGAGGCTCAGAGTTTTAGAGTCAATGTTGTACCCAATAGATAAATATTTGTATAAACTTATGTATGAGGACAATTCCTCTTTGAATGTTCTCCAGTTATGGATCCATTATGCAATAATAATATGCATATTTCCCCTTTGCCATTAAAACCTCATCTAGGGCCATAAGCACAATTAATTATACTGTCTTATTCGCTTCAGGGAATAGACTAGAGTCAATTCAACGGGATCCATAATAATCTCTTTTACTACTGTAAATGGGGGTTTTTGTACTCTTCAAGAGTATTAGCTCTTCCAGAGCGTAAATATATGATCTTCTAGATCATAGTAAAGCATGCGTTCTTCAGGAACATATTCAAACTTATGCTCTTCTGGAGCGTATTAAATTTTTTTATTTTGAGATTATACTTTCACATGATATGTGAAATAGTTGACATCCACACATATAGTTCTCCCCCTTGGATGTCAACTTGCACTGTCTTCAGGATAAATGCCTGAGCCATTATTCTAGAAATAATGATAAAATGCTGTAAAGTAAATAAAATAAAATAAAATAGCACATAATAATAAAACTGAAACATAAATTAAAATTATTCAATATATGCTGGCTTGCACCTTTAGGGTAAGCAAGATAATAACAGTATCCATCATCGGATAGTCATACAATATCCACCTTCTGGTGGTCATACAACATCTTTCTTCAATTTTCCTCAAAAATCTGCGGGATCTTTTGGCAGTAAGACATCCAGTCTTTGCTATATATTCGCTTTTTATGGCGTCTGCCAGACAATTTGCATCTAAAATGCATTCAATGCCCACAACAAATTTCTTTCGGAAATTTTAAGGGCCTTCAATTAACATAATTCCAAAATTTAAATAAATAAAAGACTTAATTAAAAATAAATAAATATAGGCCTTTTATAAATTAGCCCAGTCAAAAATAAATAACCAAAAATTAAATACGATGGGCCTTATATGAGCCCAAGAATAACGTAAATGAAATTAAAGCAAAAATTAAATGCAATGGACCTTGTACGAGCCCAATCAAAACGTAAATGAAAACGAGAAATTAAATATAATGGGCCTTTTCGTAGCCCAATAAATAACCAAAAATTAAAGGCAATGGGCCTTTTATGAGCCCATTTGTAATTTAAATAAAAATATAAACATAAATTAAATACAAGCATAATAATAGATATAATATACACCTACTCGATAAATCTTTCGGCAATAATAATGGCATAATAATAAAGAATATATAATATATATATATATGCTTACTCGATAAATCTTTCAGCAATAATAATAGCATAATAATAAAGAATATATAACATATATAGAAAGGATGAAAGTAGTAATAAGAAAAATTTTAGAAATAAATACCTTAATAGAGTAGAGACTCGTGCTGATAACGTGTTATAAAATTGGGGGAGATTTTCACTATTTGATGGAATAACACAAATTTGATCAAACTTGATCAAGGTAATAATACAACTTTGGTAATAATAATACACTTTTGATAATAATATGTAGAAGAGAATAATAAATTTAGATGGAGGGAGATTGGAAGAGAAGTGTATGGAATGAGAAGAGAGTGAAGTTTATGGTGGGTTGTAAGTGTATAAAAGTGAAGGAATGAAGGGGTATTTATAGTTGAAAATGGGAGGATAAAAACAAATAAGTATGATTAATTTAAAAGGATAAAATCAAAGGGATGTTAGGTAAAGGAATATGATATTAGGATTAGGACAAATGGAATTATGGAGGGTAATTAGCCAAAGAGATAATTCCAAGTAGAAGTTTGGTGTATGGGTAAAGTATTTATCAAGGGTAAAATCGGGTATGGTAAAAATGAGTTTTACTGGATGGTAACAATGACATTCACCATAATTTATTTATAACAAATAGAAATTAATTAAGGTGGGCACCTTTCACTTTACTAACGGTGAATGTTCCATTCACATCAACATAATTTGAATCCTGCTTGATGCTTGTGGAATACAGCCCATTTTTAGTATTGGAACCAACACAAGTTGGTATAAAATTTGTTTCTTTCCACATGTCACTTCCTAATTTTCTTATTAATAATAGTAAAAAGTTATTTTTATTTTTTGATCAAATAAAATGAAAAATAAAGGACCGAAGGAGCCTAATAAATTGTTGAAACAAATCTGGGGCCAATCTGCAATCCTAATAATTATTTTTTTGAGGACTATCCTAATAATTAATTTTGAAAATAAACAATTTTGATAAAAGTTTATTCACTAGATATTACAAGGTATATTCTTTTGTAGTACTAGAAACAACTCACTATAACACCGTTCACATCAACTTATCAACGGATATATGTATGCATATACTTCGTGGACCTCCCAAATATTGTTTTTATTTTTTTACAGGAAACGATCACATCTTATAGAAGAGAAAATAGATATTACAAGTTGTTCCTCTTCAGTGAGTTCTCCTACTAGTTCTTTTGTGCCGGCCTCGCCCTCTCTTTCTCAGGCCAACGTGGTGCAGCGAGACCAGGTCTATCGCAACAGCAATCGCGGTGGTCGTGGTCGTTTTGGCGGTCGAGGGCGTGGCCGAGGTGGTCCCGGTGGAGGTCCTCCTCGTCAGTTTTCCGATAACCGGCAGTGGCCATCTGATGAGACCAAGCCTCGCTGCCAACTCTGCAACAAGATTGGTCATGGTGCGGCAACTTGTTATCGTTTGCAACAGTTTGCCGGTGCAGCTGCTAATTCGGTTGTTTCTCAGCCGATGTATCCTGGAAATTGGTTCCCTGACACCGGAGCGAGTCATCATGTCACTCCGGATATTCATGCTTTTCAGCACTATGATGATTACTCGGGTACTAATGGGGTGCAGGTTGGTAATGGCCAACAGTTGAATATCTCAGGTATTGGCTCCTCTGTTCTTTCTACTAACTCAAAACCTTTATTACTTCGCAGTATTCTGCATGTTCCAGCCATTACCAAACCACTTCTTTCAGTTCAAAAATTCTCACAGGATAATAACGTATATTTTGAATTCCATCCTGATTTCTTTTGTGTTAAGGATCAAGCCACCAGGAAAGCCCTTCTCACCAGACCGAGTAGTTATGGTCTTTATCTTCTCTAAGACACCTACCCTCAGTCATCGAGTCCATCTGTTCATTCTGCTGTTCGCACTACTGTCTCCACATGGCATCGCAGGCTTGGTCACCCTCATGCTCGGACACAGCATCGAATCTTGTCTTCCAATAAGCTTCCTGTTTTTGGGGCCTTCAACAACATCTTGTCTTGCTTGTCCTTTAGGAAAAATGTCTAGATTGTCTTTACCAATAAGTGGTTATTGTGCCACGGGTGTCTTGGATCTCATTTATAGTGATGTTTGGGGGCCTTCCCCGGTTTTAAGCAATGAACAACATAAGTATTTTGTTATTTTTCTGGATGACTTTACAAAGTATATTTGGTACTTCCCTCTTCGCCAGAAATCTGTGGTTTTACAAGTTTTTAAGGAATTCCAGCTTCTTGTTGAACGACAGTTCAATACTAAGATCAAAAGTGTTCAAACCGACTAGGGGTTGAGTATCGTCCCCTTAGTACCTATTTTACACAAACAGGAATTTTGCATCGCGTCATGTGTCCACACACACATGAACAACAAGGTTCAGTTGAACGGCGTCATCGCCATATCGTTGAAACTGGGTTAACCTTGATGGCTACTGCGCATGTCCCCTCTCAATATTGGCACTATGCCTTTGAGGCAGCTGTTTTTCTTATTAATCGTCAGCCAACACGAGTTTTAGATGATGTATCACCTTACACAAAACTTTTTCATCGTCAGCCCGATTATGGGTTTCTAAAATTTTTTGGATGTTTGTGCTATCCGTTTCTTCGGCCCTATAATAAACATAAGATTGATTTTCGTTCACAACCTTGTGTCTTTTTGGGATATTCTTCACGCCATCATGGCTATCGGTGTATGTATTTACTAAATCGACGTTTTTATATAGCAAGACATGTCAAGTTTTATGAAGATTTATTTCCTTTTGAGAAAGATATTTATTCTACTTCACCCACTGTGACTGAGCCTGCCACTTCTACTTGGACTACAATTCCTCTTCAGGTCTTACTCCCTCGTCTTGCCCCGACTTTATCCTCATCTCCTTCCTTAGCATCTCCTCTTGTGTCACAATCACACTCTCTGCCGCAAACTCCACCTAGTACACCCCCTCGGTCTCTCACTCCTATTCCTAGTCCTGTCCCACTACCTACTCCTTCCGTTTCTCCCCAAACCTTTGCACCCTTGCCACCACCTCGTCAAACAGGACATCCAATGCGTCTTCGTTATAATCCTAAACCTAATCCCAAATATGCAGCCATAACTGAATGTTCAACTGAGGTAGAGCCAACTTGTTTCACAGAAGCCAGAAAATCAAAGGCATGGAGGGATGCGATGGTGGATGAATTAAACGGCTTGATAAAAAATAACACATGGGAGCTGGTGCCGGCTAAACCAAATATGAACCTTGTTGGTTGTAAGTGGGTGTTTCGGATAAAGAGGAACGTTGTGAAGGCCCTCTCCCCGAGGGACCCACCATATTCAGGTATTGTTACATCACATCCCTCAGCCCACACCTCTTGGGTTTAATCCTTTACCGTGCTGCAGCACTAGGGATTCGAACTCGGGACGTGATGCTTTTTATCCCCCCTCAAGGAGAGCACCTTGACCAATTCATCTTTCACAGCTTGTGTATCTTGGGTCCAATCTTATCTCGTGGGCCTCACGCAAACAACGTACAGTGGCCAGATCTTCCACCGAGGCGGAATACAAGGCCTTAGCTGATGGAGTGGCCGAAGTCTCTTGGATTCAACAGCTGCTTGATGAGCTGGGGGTGCGTCAGAGTGTGCCAACCATTTGGTGTGATAATCTGGGTGCAACCTATCTGAGCATGAACCCTGTTCTCAATGCAAGGAAAAAACATGTTGAGATTGATTACCATTTTGTTCGTGACAGAGTTCAAAAGCGGCAGATCGAAGTCAAGTTCATTGGCAGTGATGATCAATTAGCGGATATCCTCACTAAACCATTATCCACAACACGGCATACATACTTGAAGAACAAACTGAATCTTGTTGATTCAACGGCGATTCGTTTGCGGGGGGATGTTAGGATATTGACAAAGAGGTGATAAGGTTATCGTTGTATAGGATCAGTTTTTACCATCTGTGTATAGGATTGGTGTTATCGTTATCATGTACCTGATAAGGGAGTAGGACTGTTAACAGCTGTAACTCTGCCCTTATCACCTCACTATACTTATCATGTAAATGCCTATAAATACAAGACTAAGAGCCAATCTCAAGTACTGAGCAATTCCTTCACTCATTGTGTTTAGGGTTTCTATACAAGCCAATATGGTAACTGGACTCCTCACCAAAAGAGTTTCTTTATAACTGGAGGTAAATCTACGACAACATACATATAAAAACCAATAAGAGAGTCCTGCAACAGCTGAAAATTAATAAATTTATAAATCACCACTAAAGATATGAAAGATTAGAGAGTGGTTGAAATTTTAGAATGTGGAGTTAGTCTAAACGATAAGCAAGCGATTTGATTCTAATTAAGTGAGATTTGGTGTATGCTAAAAATTCCAATAGAGGAGATTCACCCACTCACCTACTATAACGAGGCGTGTGTGACCCTAATCGAATCCAAATTAGTCGGATCTCGGATGGAGAAGAAAAAAATTAGAGAGTGGCTAAGACTAGCCACAGGTCGTTAGGGACATACCGGCAGGAATCCTCCGTGTAAGGGGATCTTGTGCCGTTGTGCCACGACAAGATACATCATCTAACAAACAATCCCTTAAGAGAAACCATGAGGACATGGATATGGTGGCGTGCTTAGTTGAAATTTAGTTTATTTCGGTATATTATTCCTAAAATGGTCAGCCTGCTTTGGTGGAATGCAGGAAAAGGGTCTCTATCGAACTGAGTTGCATTACTTCTGTACCCTTTTTTTCTTTTTTATTTCCGTGACGATATGAATCATCTTGCTTGTATTATAGATTTGTATTGATGAGTCACCAACTATAGGTGATGCAGTAATAAATGCCACAAATGTGATGCTATTGCTAGCTAGCTAGTACTAGTTAAGTCTTTATAATTCGTCAAACAAAAAATAAATTAAGTCTTATATAATCGACAAGAATAAAAGTCTCTTCATTCTTTAAAAAATAAAAAGTCTCAAAGTGTCATGTACCCAAATCTTACCTTTTATGTTATATTGACTGTTGAGGTTGATTTTTTTTGGTAAGATATATAACAATATATTTTTTTCGAAAACGAGAAAAGCATTATGAGTCACTAGTGTATTTGTTTTCTTGATCTCAAAGGGGTAATCCATTTTATTGCATTATAGGAACGGATCTAGGAACAATAGTCCCTTGTACATCTGCATGGATCAAAGGTAAACATCCCTCAGGGGGCTGAGCATTATGAGTCACTAGTGTGTATTTCTCATGAGTCATGACCCATGCATATGCTGGCCACTTGTGTATTTTTTGTTTTTACATTTAAAATCCGAGCTCAAGACCTTCACTCTTAAATCACTTAGAACTATTGGATTATGTTGGCCAGATTTTAGCATTCACCCATTTTCGATTTTGTTAGAATCGTAAGGGGATAGAAATCCGTCCTATATATATCTAGGATTGCTCAGCCACAAAACACAAAGCCAATCTTGGACTTGCATATTTCATCACTTGCAGGGATGGGCATCTTCTAAACAACTCACCGAGCATAAAATCAGCAGTGACCGATAAGGAAAAAGTACAATTGAAACTATTGGACTTTCATATATACGCACCGCCGGCCTCGTTGAAATTATTGGCTAATTACGCGGATCTCTTTCATAGTTTGATGATCTATCCAATACAGTTTATTTTTATTTTCTTGCTGAACGGAACTTTCGCTAACACGAATATTTGTACAGTCCAAGGCTAGGACCCGCAGTATGGGAGTGCCTAATTAAGCTCACTCCAATGTCTTTGCAAAACGACATTTAATGGTTGTATAGAGTTGAAGTTGATGCAGGAGCCTATAATAACCAACCTCAACAGGAGTATGAGACTCTATTGCGCTTCTTGCAAGATAGATCACCTTCCAATCGCCACTTGAGCCGTCGTCAGCACTCACAGAACAAAGGTAAACCAAAAGATAAACGGTTATACCTAAGGATAGAGTTAAACCTTTAGGTTGTCTAATTAAGGAGGGATATGAGTCCTATCCAAACGCATCAGGAGGTGACAAGAGGCGCCTCTCAATCACTCTCTAACGCCAGATATGATTGTACATTGTACTCGAAAGTAGAAACAACTTACTATAACACTGTTCACATTAAATCATCATTAGTTGAAGGCAGGCTAGTTGTTTCACATGTGTGTGTGTGTGCGCGCGCGCGTATATATATATATGTTTTACTTACAATGAGGACATGAATATGGTGCCGTGCGTGGTTGAAATTTAAGATTTGATCATATGCAGGAAACGGGTCCGGTCTCGATCAAACTGAGTTGCATCACTTCCGTGATGATATAAATCATCTTGTATTGTATTGACTAAATGAGTCACCGACCGCACAACAGTTGGCTGGGTAGTAAATGGTATAGTGGGGACCAATCTTCACCATCAGGATGGGTGTCCACAGAACACTGGTAGTAAGCAACTGGGAGTTGGCCAAAGAGTGCCTTACCACCAACGATAAAGCTTTTGCCAGTCGCCCAAAAACCCTTGCCATGGATCTCTTGGGCTACGATCGGTCCATGTTTGGTTTCAGCCCTTATGGCCCTTACTGGCGTCAAATGCGCAAGATAGCTACTCTCGAGCTGCTCTCCAACCACCGGCTTGAGACACTGAAACATGTAAGAGAATCTGAGATGAGGGCATCCATGAAAGAGTTGTACAAGTCATTGGCTGAGAATAATTCGAAGCAAGGTAATAACAAGGTGTTGGTGGACATGAAAACATGGTTTGGAGACATAAGTTTGAATGTTATTTTTAAAATTATTGTCGGCAAATCTTTGGGGTATAGCGACAGGGATGGGAATGAAGGATGGAATAAGGATGCCTTGAGGGAATTTTTTGACTTGTCGGGGAAGTTTGTACCAGCGGATGCTCTCCCATTTTTGAGGTTTTTGGACATTGGAGGACACGAGAGAGCCATGAAGAAGGCAGCTAAGGACCTGGAACATGCTGTTGCAGGGTGGCTAGAGGAGCATAAACAGAAGAAAGCTCGAGGTGAGCTGAAGGGACAAGAAGATTTCATGGATATTATGATCTCCATTGCTGATCGTGAAGAATCAGTTCAGGGTCGAGACGCTGATACAATCACTAAAGCCATGTGCCTGGTAATTCTCAATCTAGTAATCTTTTATGATTTTTTTTTTAAAGCTAATCGAAGTTTTACTAAAAGACAATAAAGACAATATTAAATCTTTTTATGTTATTCGATGATAGGGAACAAAACTATTTTACTTAGAACTGGATTGCCATGATAGGTGACAAAGAAAAGTTATGGCAAAACCCTTTTCGTCGTTGTTCAGTTAGAAAATTTTGATCTACATACAAGTTGTCTTTCACATTAGCATGAAAAAAAAAGTTGTCTTTCACATTTCCTCATTCCCAACTAAACATTAGAATATGGTGTCAAATTAGTCCCAACTAAGTAATTAAGCAAATAAATTGTGCAGTAAAGATCTAATAATACTCTCCCTTGCTTTGCTCTGATCTTGATTCAACCAGGTCGCGGACCTGATTAGAAACCAAATCACTTGCCATTTAGACAAGCCTTACATTTTCCTCCCCAACCTTGTTTTTGATGTTGATGGATGTAGACTTTATTAAACATCAAGTCCAGACTACAAATGAGAAGGCCACACAGTCATCTAGATAGTGACTGGGGTAAACTATTCGTGAATAGTAGTACAAGGTAAAAAACACTAGTAATGAGACGTTGGTTGAGATGACTGTCATGTAAATCTTTAGAAGTTATGCTTTACAGCCGATCAGGATTTTATGCTTTCAGGCTTTCAGCAGAAGGAGCTACCCAGCTTAAACCTATCTAGGTAGGTGTTGGTGAAGTGGGCAGGGAATATATCGTTTTCTATTTTAAAAAGAAAAAGTGAGGAAACACTACTCCTCTGTCCCTCAATATAAATCGTTTTAGGATTTAACATGAGCCAAACACATTAATACTTCTCTCTAACGAACTCTGCCTCTCATTGGTCGGCCTTTAATTAACTTGATACTCTGTAGAATTGCATATTCTACCAATCCTCCGAATGATGTCTCTCATTGTTTATTTCAAGATGTTGTAGGGCTTACTGCCCCGCCCCAAGTTGTACTGTGACTTCTACAAGTTAATCAATTTAGAGCTTAAGCCCTCCCTATACATTAAAAAAAAAAAAAAAAAAAAGAAAAAGTTGATACTCTATCCTTTGCAGGGACTTATTTTGGCAGCATCAGACACAACAACAGTCACTTTGACATGGGCTCTCTCTCTGCTAGTCAATCACCAAGCTGTTCTTAAGAAAGCTCAACAAGAACTTGACCTACATGTTGGTCGAGAGAGGCAAGTACAAGAATCAGACTTGAAGAACTTAATCTACCTCCAAGCAATTATAAAGGAAACATTACGTTTATACCCTGCTGGTCCAGTATCATTGCCCCACGAGTCAATGGAAGATTGCACTGTGGGTGGCTACCATATTCCCGCTGGTACACGACTTCTTGTTAATATCTGGAAGATTCATCGCGATCCACGGGTATGGTCAGACCCTGCAGGTGAATTCCTACCAGAAAGATTTCTCACAACCCACAAGGATTTAGATTTTAAGGGACAAGATTTTGAGTTTATTCCCTTTGGTAGTGGGAGGAGGATGTGCCCCGGAATTTCATTTGCTCATCAGGTTTTGCAGCTGACACTTGCTACTTTGATGCATGGTTTTGAATTGACAACTGCAGGTGGTGGACCTGTTGACATGATTGAAAGCATTGGATTGACCAACCTAAGGGCCACACCGTTGGATCTTGTTCTGAATCCACGCCTGCTGCCCCATTTATACTAAGCTACTAATAAGAAAGCAGGATTATATATATGATAATTTGATATGAATTATGTAATTGTATCAGTGACATGCTTATCATGCTCTTATGTAAAATTGTAACCATCATTATTATTTGCAAGTTAGTTTTATACGGGGCCTTGTGGTGTCACGTCGTAGTGAAGACGTTAGGTTTGAGTTGGGGTTGTACTCTCAAGTCTCAAGTGTTTTATTCCACTTCTGATGTCTGTTGTATGGGCCGAGTGCCTTTGTTATGCAACATTTATTTTGTGCCTTTTGTCTATCAATTATAAAGCGTATCGTTTTATCAAAAAAAAAAAAGTTGCATATACAGTTTACATATCAGCTATGTAGCCTTCTTCTACACAGTGGTGCTCCTTACCAGCTACTTTTTGGCAGCGGGCGCCCGAGGCGGAACTTGAGTTGGCTCAGATGTCATTGCTTATGCCGCGGTGTTGTCGTAGAGCGGGTTTGTGGACTTCTATAGGTGGTCACCTCTCTTGTTGGTCTACAAATGAGTACTTAGCTTGATATGGATTCCATTCGTAGTCTTGAATGTTAGTCCCTACAAACAACGACACCAAAGTAATGACGTTTGGAATTGATAGATCCACATGTCAGGTGCACAATAAATAGATATGGATCTGGAAAATCCAAAGGGTAATTCTATCCTACCTTGGACAAAAACTCGGGTAACATTACCCATGATGTGTACAAATAAATTAATAACACTTAGGTTATGTGGGCCCATTAAAAATAAATTATATTTTTATATTCGAAATGATATGAATTCTAAAATAGTCTCTGGTATCTTTTAGTTTGCATTTCATACCCAGATATTAAATGCCATCAATATCTCTCTTATCAACTTTTTCACTCCCCATAAAATTCCTGACTTTTACTTTTTCATTTTTTAGAACTCAAAGCTTTTACTACTAATGAAATTTAGTGTAAATTACTTTTTAAGTATAAGAAGGTATTATCAACGTATTTTTAGAGTGTTGGAGAGTGAAAATCTTCTTATGAGTATTTTTTTATGAAAAAAATTAACTCTTCTATGATAACTACCTTAGTTTTTGTCCTATTTTTAATGATGCCACTATTTTTGCCTTTTTTAATTATTTTGAAATTAGAATTCTGAATTAAACATTGTGCTTAACGAGTTTCAAAAATTGGATAAGAATATTTACATATATGTAGTTCGAAATGAGACTTGTCAAAATCATGTTTGATATAATTTCGTAAAAGAATTATATTTTATATGTATATTACTATTTGATGAGAGGTGCCTAGAAGGTATATTATCAACCTAATTTTTAAATTATACTCACTACTATATATACATTTTTGGTATCTTTGTATTCTTATTTCTTTTCCATATATATAAAGTAGAGACTAACCCTCATAAGTATGATCAACAAGAAAATCATAACAGAAAAGATAAGAAGGTCTTCCAGTTTATACCTATACTCTTATACTTGTAATTAGTATGAGTGAATAATATCTATATATTATATATTAACAAAAATTTATTTTACAATATAGAAAAGTAAAAGATGTAATATATTTTTCAAAAAAAAAGTTAAAGTAAACATATAATGTTATTAATTTTTGTATTTTTTAATAAAATTTTATAGTATTACTCCTCAATTTAATTATATTACAAATTATAGTTGCAATAGACACGTAAAAAATTACTACACAACTCACTTTATCTATACAATAAGATGAGTTGAACATCAATATCTATTTTTTTCACTTTATTATAACATATAACTTTAATATATTGAGAAAAATAAATATACAAAAAATAAATAGTTTCGTAATGATGTTATATAGAAATAAATTAAAATTATCATTCCTAAAGAAAAATATATTATATGTATATTGTAGGTGATAGATGAAGACTGGTACTCCTAACCTTATGAACATGGTTTCAAAACAACAAGTGAGACGAGCCATGTATCAATCACATGCAACCCAATTTTTGTTTCTTAATTTTTTTTATAATTTTTTACATAGACTGAAATACCTTATAAAATTTAAATATACCTATACAGTATAATATTATATCGACTTATTATAATATCTCATTATAAATTAAATTAAAAATGTTATATTAAATAAATTTAGTTTGATAATTTTCTCTCGTAATCTATTTATATTACAATAACCTTAAAACTTATACATAGTATGTTTGATGATTTTGGATCTTATTTTTGCCAAATATGAATAAAAAATATATTAAAACATTAGAAATTTCACCCTTCCAACATAGATATCAAAAAATAATAATGGTGACCTATTTAGAATAATTTTTTAACTATTTTATTAATTTCTCTATGAAATATTATAATAATAAAGCTAAAATTATTATTTTATTCTTCGGGCAAGAATTTCAAACTTTTAGCAAAATTACATCAATATATTAATAAATTATTCAGCCTTAATAAGTTTAATAATTTGTTGAGAAAATTATGGAGATAGTAAAAATATCAATAATTTAATGTCCCTACTTGACGATTATCACTACAAACCAACATGATTTGGTTGTTATAGGCTATCAATATGACCCTTGGGATCATGGCCTAATTAGTGGGATTTCGGGCCAACTAACATACTATAAATCCGGTAACGCCATAGATACTCTACCATAGTGTTTTTTTTTTTTAATACTAGAAGAGTATCCCCGTCAACACAGGACTAGTCTCTCTCGGGCTTCGGTCGGCACGTGTTAAGGTGGGCACCCTACCAACTGTGCATGCTCCATTCACACCACTAGGACTTGAACCCTAGTTGATGCTTAAGGGACTCCAGCCCACCTCCACTGGGACCAACACAAGTTGGTTCCTCTACCATAGTTATTATAAGATGTGAATCTAGGGACAAGAATATATATATATATATACTTCTCCTTCATCAAATTTACATTTTAAACTCGTTTTAGCATAATAACCAATGGCGAAATTAAACGCACAAATAATGGCCCAAACTCACAAAGGTAATATATATATATATATATATAGTAACTTTGTGAGTTTGGCTATTATTTGTGTCTTTAATTTTGCCATTGATTATTATAGTATAACGAGTTTAAAATATAAATTTGATAAAGAAGAAGTATTAGTTCTTTAGTCTGAATGTAAGATCTTTCTATATATAACTTAACATGTATAAATATTTGAAATAATTCATAGATTTTTTAAATTATAAAAGGAGTAATAGACTTTTTTAATCTGAAGGACTAGATTTATTTTTTTATGACTTTAAAAAGCTAGAAAAATATTTCTTTTGATAACAAACTAGATGTAACAGCCCGGGTAAAATTTTGGATTTTTACCGGACTGTAAAAGTCTATTTACCGTGATTTACTGTTGAATTAATCTTGGGTAATTAATTCAAGGTAAATCGGGAGTTGTTTTTCGAAAACGAGGGTTTTCCCGCGCTCGTGATTTTCCCGTGAATTTTTCGGAACTAAGTTGGTATTTTTCGGGTTTCGGAATTTCTCGGAAAATCACACCGGAAAATAATTAAGGAGGTATCAGTTATTTTCTGATCCGGATCGGACTCGCCCGTAATGCAGACGAAATGATATTATTGATTCACATGTTATATAGTAACATTTTCAGTTTATAAAGAGGAAGGAGAAGAAGGAGGCAGCCGGGGGAGGAAGAGAAAAAAAAAGAAAGAGAGAAAAAAAGAAAAGAGAGAAAAAGAGAGAAAAAGAAAAAAAAAGAGAGAAAAAGAAAAAGGAAAGAAAAAGGAAAAAAAAGAGAAACAGAAAATAGAAAAAAAAAACAGAGAGTGAGGAATAAAAAAAAGGAAAGAAAGAAAAATAGAAAAAAATAGAAACAGAAAAAAAGAAAGAAAATCAGAAAAACCAGAAAAGAAAAGAAAATACAAAGAAAAAGAAAAAAAATAAGGAACAGTGCGTCACCTCCCAGGCGCCTCTGGTCACTGTTCACTCGCTGCCGATCCGCGCCGTGTCGCGTGCCACCGCCGCCACCATCGAGCTCGGAGGACCGGCGTGACCTCATCCCCATCGTCGCCGAGCCGATCCACCGCCGGAGCCGGCCTGACGCGCTGCAGACCCGACGGCCGACCCGTGGATCTGCCTCTCCTCCGCCCTGCTCAGCCACCGCGCCGCCTCGCGCCGAGCTAGCACCGCCCCTCGAGTCGCCGCCTCTCGCCGCACCTTGCCTAGCTTCCTCGCGCTGCGTCGCACCACCGACCGCCGTCCTTGCTGCTCAACCCGCTGGTAAGGTCGGGTTTCGCCCATTTCCGCGTCCGGGTCGCGCCCTTCCTGGGTTGCAATCCGGATCTTCCTTTTTTTTATTTATTTATTTAATAATATATATCTATATATACATATAAATCTGTTTATATAATTATTTCTGTTAATTAATTTCTGGAAAAAAAAAGAAAATATTATTTTGGAAATTACATGCAATATTCTGGGTTGAGATTTGGAAAACATATATATATACTTTGATTCTTCAATTAAGATAATTATGTTATGTTTGTAAAATTATTATTATAGTTAGATTAGAAAATAGATATATACCTTGAAAATATTTCTGGAAATTATAATTATATATTATTATTTCTCTGGAATACGGTATGTATATGTTATTAATCTTGGAAAATATATAGATATATTTCTAAAAAATATATATAATTATGTTGATTAATAATTATTTGGAAAAGTATTTCGAAATATATATGTGTATTTATAAATTCGTATTTATTTTCAGAAAATAAGTTCATATGATTATACTTTCTGGAAATGGAGTTTTCTAAAGATAATAATACTTGAAAATTATATTTTGGAAAGTATAATAATTTTAATGGAAATATTATGGAAAATATATACATATGTTATAATTGTCAGAAAAATTATAGTAATTATAATTTTGGAAAATTATAATTATTTTATGAAAATATTTTGAAAAGAATTTTAATTAAAGTATAGTACCAAAATTATATTCGGATATACGTATGGTTAAATATTTTCGATAAAGGGAAATAATAAAGGATATGAACCGGGATGGGTTATTTCGCAGTTTGGGCATCATAGCATACCGATTATGTGCATTTATGTGTATGTATGATTTTGTTGTATAGGTTCGGATATCGGGCAGTTTCCCGAGGAGCCGGCGTCGTACCGGTCATTGTTTTCCGAAGTTGAGTAATCGGCCAAGGTGAGGATGGATTTCCTTTAATATGTGCCTTATTACTCGGTTATTGTGTTTGGTGTTGTTGCATTGTTGGATGCTGTGCTTTTGTTGTGTTTTGGCTCGGGATGTCTATCCCGGTGCTTGTTTGTTATATTTGGGATGTTTATCCCGTATCGAATTTCTGTGTCTTTTGGATTAAGTAATAATGAATTATTAAGAATTGTGATGAGGATGTCGATCCTCGATATTTTGGTTAGGGATGTCTATCCCTAAGTTGGTTTTTGACGACGGTAATATAATTGTCACGTGGTAAGTAGAGGTACGACCGGATGGTTAGAGACTGTTTGTGGTGGCCATGATCTGGGTTACTTGATAAGCATGTCTATGCTTGGGATGTCTATCCCGGTTCGTTATTTGGGATGTCTATCCCTGGGTTCTATTTTGATCTGGCACCAGGAACAGGTTGATAATCTGGTACGACCCTAGCTTATCCGTGACGGGGCCCGGAAAAGATAAAATTGGATAATTGGATTTTGTTTGAGTCTTTTGGGTCGGTTTTCACTTATTTTTGGACCTTGAGTATTTTAGTGTTCATATTGATCGTCTTTCCATTGTCGTGAGCACTTCGGACTCACCCCTCACCTGCGGGCTTTCATCCCGTAGGATGAGTTGTTCATTGTACAGGTTTGGTGCATTCCAGACAGGCTGCGGCGTTATCCCTTGGACAGGGCTCGGATCCATAGTTTGCATGTGTCACATACAGTGTTAGTGAGTTTAAAGTCTTCCGCTGTGCATATTATTATTGTTGTTGGGCCATTGGGCCAGTTTCATTATTTTTGATGTTATTGATGTTGGGCCGTAGGGCCATATTGTTGTTTATATTTTTGGGCTGTTGAGCCAGGGTTATGCTTTATACACTGTATGCTTGGGCTTATATGGTTGGGTTGTTACAGTTCCGGCTTGTGTTTACTGTGTACGGTAAATACGGGTCGGGGCGTTTCACTAGAAGAATAGTTTTATGATTAAATAATATAAAATAACATAATCCAAGTAAAATGTTGTTGGAAAATATATCAATTATTTATCAAGTTAATATACAACAAAATATTCTGACATATCAATCAAGGTTATTAAACCCGGCTCAGCCATTGACTAGTTTTAGTGGCCGGGTCACGGTTTTAGAGTTCTAACCAGGGTCCAACCGGGTCTGACCGGTATTAGGAATAATAGTAAAAATATGCATATTTTTACATAAAAGGTCCCACCAAAGGTTTGATCATGATCTGACCAAGACAATTTTTTTGAAAATTTTGATTTTTAACCCGAAAAAACCAGAAATGGGTCAACAAAACCAGAGAACCAGGCATGACCCGGCCGGTTTTTTGGAGGGTACAAACCAGAGGGGTAAAAAACCCAGATTTATCTCTGGATCGCAGTTCACCCGGTCCAACCGGCCGGCTGGGCCGGGTTTGATAACCATGATATCAATTATCAAATTAAATATCAACTAAAGAATTCGAAAATTAACTTAACATTTTAGTGTCCCCAGCAAATAGGGTACAAATAAATAGTTTTTAGTTTTTATTTTTGAAAATTTAACAAGTTTTGATCATTGTGCCAAACAAGTGAGCTACAACCTACAGTCACGCACACCTATACAATAGGAATTTAATGTATGGCATGAAATGCAAAATCCTAAAAAACTGGTGCTATTTTCGAATTTAATTTTTGTTGAGTGTCATGATACATTTTGTTCTTGATGGCCCACAAATCCACTTACAATGATAGCATTTGTACACAGTAGCTCGGGTAACATTACCCAAAAATCTATCCAGGGTATGATAGCAATGCCCAAATCCAAAATGTCTATACCTTAAAAAGTCTGACGCGTAAGTCAGTATACCTGTCACAAAATTTAGAGAAAAGTATACGCGAGTCCCTAGTAAAATGTCTTTGCTAGCATTAAAAAAAAAACTTTCCAATTTCAACTTTTTTGGAATATATTCCGTTACATTTACCACCCAACTAGGGGTGTAAACGAGCCGAGCCAGTTCGTGAGCTATTCAAGATCGGCTCGATGAAAGTTCGTATTTGGCTCGACATTATTGAGCTCGAGCTTGGCAGTATTTAGCTCGCTAAGCTGGCGAGCTTTATCGAGCCTTATCGATCCTTATCAAACTAGCATATTTTGCCGAGCCTTATCAAATTAAATAAGCATTTAATATAAACAAGCCTAATCGAGCCGAACTCGAGCTTTTTTATTCTCCATCGAGCTCGTACTCGAGCCCATACTTTGAAGATCGGTCGGCTCGAGCTCATTTATTCTTTTTCGAGCTCAAGCCGAGCCTACTTATATTCGGGCTCGGCTCGGCTCGGCTGGATTACACCCCTACACCCAACGTTCCTATGTATAAATGTCCAGCTTTCTAAGATATAAATATATTAATTCCTATCGTTTATATTTAGGAATTTATTATGGCAGTTAAGTGTTTTCTTTTTTTTTTGTGAAAGCAGTAAGTATTTTCAGTTGCTGCATTAAATCTAATGTTTTTAAAATTTAAAGTTTCAGTTTTCCATCGGGAAAACCTCCTGGCCAGTCCTATAACTCTCGCCTATCCTCAAATAAGTCCTACAACTTTCAAAAACCTCAATTAAGTCTTATAACAATAATTAGTAACCTCACCCAAGTCTTTTTGCACATTTTCATCCATTCTAGGCGTTAAATCTGACTTTTTAAGTTACGTGTCACCTGACATAGATTGACTGGAACACATCTCATATGTGGAGGGAGGGGAAGAATGGCGCCAAAATGAAAATTTCCCAAAAATAAAACATTTTCCCTCCTACTTAAGGAGGAGGGAGCAAGCATGAACCATCACACTCATAGCCAAGGTTATCAAAATCGGACTGGACCGGCCGGTTCAACCAGGAATTGGCCAACTTCCGGTCCGATTCACCATGGATTTCTTCTTGTTTTGATAACCGGTAAGAACCGGACGAACCGGCCGGTTTTTGGCAAACCGGTCGGACCTCTCATGGTTTTTAGCGGTTGAACCTCTATTTTTTTATTTAAAATTTTGAAAAATGGTGAGAGTAAGATTTGAACCCTTGACTTCCTTTTAATACTTAATATCTTTAACCAACTAAACCATTATAGATTAGTGTTATCTTTACATAACTTGTATTATATATTGAGAATGACTTTAATTTTGACCATAAAATTATTATGATGAATATATCTTGACTATTTTTTTAAAAAAATAATATATTTAAATAAAACGGTTGAACCCCGATCAAATCCGGTTGAACCCCGATTTTTCTTGAACATCCCCTTTGTCGGTTCAATGTCCGGTCCGGTTTTCAAAACCTTGCTCATAGCAAACTCACATCCATCAACAATTTTATACTTCACGATTTATTATTAAATTAACCAATAATTTTAATTTCAATGTCATTAAAATTTAAAAAAAATCAACATATCTTATAAAAATAGTTAAATGATAAATTTGGCTTTAATTATTTTTATATTATCACTAAAATTATTATACTTATTATTAGGCTAAATAAATTTATGTGTGGAAGGGGTCCTAGCCCAAATTACATGCAAGCAAAATTATCCAGTCAAGGATGTGCCAAACCCGACTGATCAGAAAGGAAAATATTAAGACAAAACAGAGGAACATGAAGAAAAAACCGTGTTTCAGTGCTTTCATTCCATCAATGGCCATATTAGCAAGCTTTTGCAATCTTTATTTATTACATTGTTAATAAGTATGTTTGTCATTTGTCATTATTCTTTGTTCTTCTAGTATTTTAATTTTCTTCTTCATATTTATTTTTTTAATATTCTTCATAATTATTTAGATCAATTTTATGTTGTGTTGGAGGAATATTATGATGAAATTCTATAAAAAAAGAATTATTATAAGAGACAACAAATCATTCATTAGTATATGACATGTCATTCATTATTTTTTATATTAATATCAAGTAATGGAGTTTTTGTCTTTCAATTTCACCTGCATTTTTTTAGTTCGTGCTTTTATATATAGTAAGTATAAATATAGATTTATTTTCTTAGTTTGCATGTATTATATGAATATGTGTTGGTTGATAACATGATTTTTTTTTTTTTTTGAGAAACCATGCATTTTGCATTACTCTGAAGAATCAGACAGAACAACACTTTCGATGCATGTTACGGCTTCCTCCTCCCACACACAACAATCAGGGATTCTGGAGCCCTCGTATGCAAGTAGATGTGCCACAGTGTTTACAGAACATTTTGCAAAAATAACAGAAGCAACATTAAACAAAGATAGTAAATAGATAATGTCTTGGCTGCGTGAGCAAGGGCTTGACAATCAGTCTCCCACTGGATCATACTGATACCGTGACGTAGAGCTTGTTGGAGACCTTCACGACCAGCCATCGCATCGCCACAGAATGGGTCCATCTGCCCCCTTATATGTTGATAGCCACAAAACCACACCTCGCCTTGGTCATCTCGAGCAACAACCCCTATCCCACTTCCCTGCGTTTTGCACGCCACATCCGTACTGATCTTCACAAGTCCAGGTCCCAGTTTCTTCCATTTCACAGTTCTGTCTCGGGAAGAGTACTGTCAAGGTGCAACTACGGTCTCCTCATCACGAAGGTACTCCTGATAAATAGATAATGCAGCCATCGCCGTGCCACGTTGGGTTCCAGGTCCACTGCCGAACACAACTTGGTTCCTAACTTTCCATACCATCCATATAATTGTAACAGCTAGGCCGAAAGTTGCAGTGTCTAAGGACTGTCGCAGCTCAAAGAGCCAACCCCGAACCAATGGAGCATGACTTGGGGAATAAGGAATATTGGAGCTATCCCAAACTTGTTTACTACATTGGCAATCTCGAAATAGATGCAAACTGGATTCATTGGCCGCTCCACATAGAGGGCAAGATGGTTCGACAGGAATCTGACGAATAAGCAAGTTATCCTTTGTAGCTAAAACATCATGACTCACTCGCCAGAGGAACATTCGCACTTTTGGAGGTACATCTAGTGACCACACCCACTTCCACCAATGAGATAATGAAGTAGTAGATGGATACACCGAACTCTCCCCTCGGGTCATCAATAAGTGATACCCGCTTCTCACCGAATACCTCCCATCTTTGGTGAACCTCCAAGTAACCAGATCCTTCGGGGAATGGAAACTAAGAGGTATGAGTTGAATTATCTCAGTTGCAGCAGGCCCGACGAGATCTGAAATGAAATCCCCTTTCCAAGAATTCGTCACCGCGTCAATCAGAGCACTTACCCTAGCATTCGCCTCCAATGTCGCCCCATTTGTGGCATTGGGGACCAGCAAGCTATCCCTTACCCATCGATCGGTCCACACCCCCACTAACTTCCCGTTGCCAATGATCCAACTATACCCATCCTCCACCGCCTCCCTCGCTTGCACAATACTTCTCCAAGTAAAGCTAGGGCAGTAACCAATCGTCGCCTCACTAAAAGAAGTACGCTTATAGTACTTGGGCGAGAAGAGAGTCCGGGTATGACTGAAGGCGCCATGCCTGCTTGGCTAGCATAGCCGTGTTGAAGTGATCAAGCTTACAGAATCCCAATCCCCCTAGCTTCTTTGACATACACAACTTATCCCATGCCAACCAGCACACACCCCGATGTCCTTCCTCATATCCCCACCAAAACCTACGGATTGACCTCTCCATTTTATCACAGATACCTTGTGGAAGCTTGAAGCAACCCATGACATAAGTAGGTATAGCCTGGACTACAGACTTAATCAGCACTTCTTTTCCAACTCTGGACAACATAGTTTCCTTCCACCCACTTAATTTCTTGCAGACTCGGTCCCTAATGGAACGATCTATCTATCACCGTAGGGAGACCCAAATACTTCTGAAATCGATCCACAGCCTTAAGTCCTGTCCTCTCCTGGAATTCGATAGCAAACTGTTCATCCATGTTTCGGCTTAGGGAAAATTCTGATTTCTCGAAGTTGGTTCTCTGACCTGAAGCTTCTTCATATGTTCTAATGAGCTAAACAATAACATCAACCTAGGGTCTAGTGGCTCTAGTAAACAGAAGGCAGTCATCTGCAAAAAATAGGTGAGTAATAGGTGGAGCTCCTCTCGCCACCTGTACACCATGAATGGTGCCCCGTCTCTCTGCATCACGAATAAGAGTTGAGAATCCTTCTGCACAAATAAAAAAAAGATAGGGGGACAGTGGGTCACCCTGTCTTAGACCTCTCTAGGGCCTGAAAGCTGGACTAGGAGAGCCGTTAATCAGTATAGAATAAGAAACAGAAGTAATGCAGTTCATGATTAAAGCTTTCCATTGCTCACAGAAACCCAACTTCCTCATTATTTTTTCTAAGAAAGGCCACTCCACTCTATCGTATGCCTTGCTTATATCCATTTTGAGTCCTACGTTCCCTCTGTTCCCTTCCTTTTTTTTTGCATATAATAGAATATCTCAAAAGCAATAAGGGCATTATCTGTAATCAAACGACCAAGGACAAAGGCACTCTGGTTTGGACTAATGATCGACGGGAGGATACACTTGAGACGATTAGCTAAGACATTAGAAATCAACTTATAGAAGACATTACACAAACTAATAGGACGAAATTGATGACATGACTCAGGACTCGACACTTTAGGAATAAGGACAATATGAGTGGAATTAAAATTTGAAAAACTACTATTACTACGCAATAAGGATATAATTAAGCTACTAATATTAGGACCAAGGATATCCCAAAATTGTTGATAGAAGATGGCGGACATACCGTCAGGTCCAGAAGCCTTTGTGGGGTGCATTTTCTTCAAGGCGATTTCAATTTCCTCCTGGGTAAACTCACGCTCAAGCTCCCTATTCATATCTGAAGTAACTCTCTCCTCCACACAGCTAAGCATCGAATCAACACCATGGCATCTGGAGGAAGTGAAAAAATTTTGCTGCCCTGATTTATCCTGCAACCGTTTTATGGTATTACGCTTCTTCCTTTGAGTTGCTTTTCCATGGAAAAACTTAGTATTGCGGTCTCCTTCTTTTAACCAGGCTGCATAAGCACGTTGAGCCCACATAATTTCCTCCTTCTTCACTAGCTCATTCACTACCGAACTAATCTTATTAATCTCCTCGTCAATGGCTGCCGATGGGGCTAAAGCTTAGAGACTCGACAATCTGTCCCTCAGCTGCCGTAGAGCCTTGTTCACAGACCCAAAATTAGTATCACTCCACTGCTGAAACCTCAAAGCACAATATCCAAGCCGGGCCCCAATATCATGCGAATTTGTCGCCATAGCCGAGACTTGCCGAGCATCCTCAACCTCTTGTTTGAAAGACTCATTTCGGACCCACAATTTTTCAAAGCGAAAAAGTTTTTGCTGTTCCCGTATACTCGTCCGCCAGCCATACTTCTCTCTTAACAATAGTAGGGAGTGATCAGAGTATTGCCTTGGTAAGTGAATGATCCCATAATTTGTAAATAATTGTTTCCACTCCTCATTTGCCAACCCCCTGTCCAACCGCTCTCTAATCCGACTATGCTCATCATGGTTGTTATCCCAAGTGAACACCGGCCCCTAGAAGCCAATATTGGACAGCTGGCAGTCCGTAAGAGCCTCCCTGAATCCCTCCATACAGTTGTAATCTTGGCTCCTCCCTCCTTCTTTTTCATGTGCAAATAATATCTCATTAAAGTCACCCATCATCAACCATGGAAAATTGGAATGGTTGTATAATTGTCGCATCAAATCCTAGGTTCTCCACTTGTTCTGTTGTTTCAGCCACCCGTAAATACCTATAAAATGCCACTCCACATCCATCTCACTAAATAATTTGACGCAAACATCAATGTGGTGCAATGAGACTGTTTTCAAAGAAACCGTCCACGAATCCTTTCATAGAAGAGCCAAAGCCCCACTCCTGCTACTACCACCACCATCACAATCAACCACAAGCACATTCGGATACCTTATCCTATTATTTATTTTATGGACTTCATTTGTTTTTAGTCTAGTCTCCGAGAGGAAAACCAAACTCGAGGAGTCAAGCTGAAGCTGTTTGACAAGGTTTGTCTCCGCCTGTGGGCTCCCCAACCCACGGCAGTTCCAGGCTAGGATCCTCATTGTGCCTGGCGGGGCTGATCATCAGTCTCCGCCAATCCCGCTGGATCTTCAGTTTTGGTTGCAACCTTCCAATCCTCAACCTTCTTTCCATGCCCCTCCCATTCCATCTCCTCCCCCTCAGTGCCCTCTACCTTGCGCTTTCCTCATTCTTCGTGTGAAGTTGGGACCCAATCAGTAGAAACACCTCTAGAAAGTCTCTTCCATCATTTCCCCCTGATTGACTCCTCACCAAGATCCTCGTGGCCTGACGCATTAGATTGTAGAGGCACATCCCTCTGGCCGCCTCCATTACCATCCGATGAGTCTTGTATTAGCTTCCTGGATTTCGTTCTTTCCTTCAACTCCAGAAACTTTACTGTGTCGGTCCCATGCTTTGGGCCTTGCTTACGGCTTTGACGACCCCTACTCCCGTCCGCCTTAGCCGGGCGTACCTCGCCATGGTCAGCTAATCCCAACCCCGATCCCAAAGAGAACATTGGGAACGAAGGCGGCGGTTTTATTTCCCCTCCCGCCCCCTACAGCAGTCCCCCGTTCAATCTCACATCCACATCACCATCTCTTCCGCTACTCGGTGCTTGATGAGTAATAATGTCCTCCCCAAAATCCAGCATACACCGCGAGCCGGCCGAAGAGCAGTGCCCTGATGCCCCTCCACTGCCCAGAGTAAGGAACTTATCAAGTTGAAGGGATAATTGATCCCTCCCGCTCTCCTTACCCGTCTCCTCCATACTTGCACCCACAATACCCATCGGGATCACCAGTGAACCACCTCCTTCCTCCGGCATCTTTGCTTCATAAGAAGCTTCCAACCGTACACTGTATGGTTTTCTTGGTGACGCTCGGAGCCATTCACCATAATTATGCCTCTCCTCCTCGTCAGATTCCTCACTCCGATCATCACAATCCTTAAGAACATGACCCAACTTCCCACAAATATAGCAAAAATTAGGGATGCCTTCATACCGAAAGGAGACTGCAATTTCCTTACCACTCTCTTTCTTGATAAGTAAGGATTTCCTTAGGGGCTTCTCGACATTAGGCATAATACGAGCCCTCACAAATTTGCCCCACCCTATGGCTCCTTTTTCATCCAGTCTAATAAATTTCCCAGCCCTGTTTGCAATACCCCGAACATTATTCACAGATCTTTGGTTCAAAGGGATGTCAAGGATTTGCACCCATATTGGCGCTTCATTAAGGGGAACTTGAGTGAGAACTTCATCCCCTGAAATAGCCTTCAGAACCACCATCTACTTCTCGAAAAAACAAGGCTTATCAACCTCCATTATCGCTTGTCTGTCTCTCTTACTGAAGAGCTTGAAAAGGAACAAATTTTGATTGATCTGTTCGACCTCAAGTCCCTTCTTAGGATTCCATACATTCCTCATCACATTGGCAAAGGCTTGGGGATTAATATGCTTCAAGCCCAAGACTTTACCGAGAACACAGAATAGATTAGCCACTGGTTGAGTACCCTCAGGTTCCTCCAACACAAAAACCTCATCGTTTTCCTCCTCCACCTGAACCCCCTGTCCATTCTGTCTACGTCGCTGTTCCTGCGCCCCAACATCCTTCCCCCGACTAGCCTCCATCCCTACACCCAGCGAAGTCACCCGGGAGAAGATACCAGAAAAAGCCCAGAATAGACAAACGCCGCACCCCACGCAGATCCTAAGAGGAACCCTGCCAGTAAAATCCTGCACACCCAAAAACCAGACAAGAGCAAAAAAGAAACATAAAAAGAAGAGAAAAGGACTCGAACACAACACGGATGGAGATTAAAGAGGACACTGACACGAAGAAGAGATACAGAATAACGAAGGGACACGGGAGAAGAGACTACCGGAGACACAATAGAGAACAACACAGAAAGAAGAGGCAAACGCCCGCACAACCAACGATAACCCTAACAGACCCCACCAAACAAGAACAAAGCATGTAGATGACGTGAAACAAACCCTGAAACAGGAGACAGACTCATACAGGATGAGATCTAAATTAAGATGATCGATCAAACCCAAATCCGAGAAACCCTAGAAGAACCCTAAAAAGGAAACCCTAGTGTGCGGAAAGAGAGAGAGGAAAACTATGACTTATTATTAGGTGATTTGCGTATAACATGATTTAGATGTTATCAACACACAAGCATACACAAGATATAAATTGTATTTAAACTTAAATATTCTCTCTCCAAAGCAGAAGGGATGCCTCATATCTTCAGCCCCTGATCCTCACACTTTTGTTTTCATCCATTATTCTCTCTTATCGGTTTAACGAGCAAGGATTTTTCTAGATTTTTGTCACGTAATAAAATTCAGGTGTCAACTTAAAAAAAATGTAAGAAGATAAAAAGGATATTTAGACGACTTCCCACACAATGTTTTGACGGAGTAAAAAAAGGAGAAAAAAAAAAGTACATATCTAACAATCAAGTTATCAAGAAGCTTGTTCGTCCATTTGATATTTTCGTTATCCGTCGTGGTTGCAGGCCGAGCCTTTGACTTGACTCGAAACAACATTTTGCACATGGACTTGGTGGATTGGGCTGTTAATACAAAGGTCGAAGTCAATCCCCCTGGATTCCCTTTACTGTTCAGTGGTCCAAATTGACATACAGATGGAGAAAATTTTGTGTGATTATATGCAATAGTAACTTGCAAATTAATTAACTTTCGCTTCAAGTATTTACAATTATACTCAAAGCGGTCACATATGGAGTTGATTTTGGATTGCAAGTCTTTTTAGCTATTTTTCTTTGCAAATTAAGTTCTAACTGTCCCTGTCCGTGAAAGAGAAAAAAGGAATCGAGTAGACTTTTCCTTGAAGATTTTCAAGTGAAGAAAGTAAGCAGGCAGCAAATGAGTCAAAAGAAGATGTGCTGTACTGTATCATCCTGAAATCTACTCGTCTCGGGAATCCATCATTATGGCAATTACTAGTACTTGGTATTTCTTTCTTTTAATAGGATACGCACATTCTACACCAGAATTAATTTGATCTTCGAAATCAAATTCTGTACTGCTTTTACTTTTTTTTTTTTTTTCTTATAGTTCGGTCAGTTTTGTTGGCCTTGATTATGCATGCAACACGACACTGAGATATTCGAAACGCTAATGATATCCGGCCTTCGACCCCAGGTAAATTCCAAATTGCTAAACTCAGCTCTTAAAAATGTAACCAGTCCTTCAAAGCTGCGTTAGGATAATTGGTCTGTCTGCATTGAAGAGGCCCATGTGAATGCCACACGAAGAAGTTGGTCAACAGCGGTGTTAATTAGGAACTTTTTTTTTTACCACAATATATCGCAAAGGTTTAAGAAGCTGGAAAAGGGGAAAGGTATAGGGGGAAAAATGCCAAAGACAAGTCACAAGAAGAGTCAGTCTTCCACTTCCTAATTAATTTTTAGCTTCAATCTCTTTTGTTGCGTTTGCGTTGCACTTACAAAACCAGCAAGGAGGCGTGAGCAACGCACTTAGCAAAAAGTCCACTTGCTTCAGTGCGTGACCACCTCCCCCCACTTTCCTTAGCTTTCCAGCATACAAAATGAGACCCCCCTCAAAAAACACAAAACACCATACAAATTAAGCACGACATACTGCACCAACAAAACACAAACAGACATTTCTGCAACTTTGTTTTGCCATCGCCACAACCCCAAGATCCATGAAGATGGCCTTCAACAGCAAACCCAAGAAAACCCACGTCCCTAATCCCGGCCGTTCCAACCTGTGCACCACTCTTTTCTTCATTGTTCTCTTCACCATCCCTGCCCTCTTCCTGCTCCACACAGTCACACCAATTAACACCACCTCCATGATCTGCACCACCTTTGCCTCCTCCAGCTCTCAATCTCGTCAGACCATTAAACCCTTCTGGTCCGGTGACCTACGAGCAGCAGAATTTGCATGGAATCACCTCCCCTTTTCTGACACCCAACCCCCTCCAGTCAAGCTCAAAATAGCCGTTTTCTCCCGCAAGTGGCCTGTTGGTTCAGCACCTGGCGGCATGGAGCGGCACGCCTATACCCTACACACTGCCCTATCCCGCCGCGGCCATGACGTGCATGTCTTCACCTCTCCTCTAGATAGGTACCCATCTTCCTCCCCTGCTGCCCAATCAGCTGGTATCATCGGCGACAAGTACCCGTCTCCTCAAATCCACGGCCATGAAGGTGAACCAGGCAGCAAGTGGCGATATAACAAAGCTTGGGAGAAATTTGAGGAGCAGAACCAGCAGCAAGGGGAACCATTTGATGTGGTCCACTCCGAAAGCGTGGCTCTCCCTCATTGGGTAGCCCGCAATGTACCCAACCTTGCAGTTTCTTGGCATGGTATTGCCCTGGAGAGCCTACAATCAGATATCTACCAGGACCTCACCCGAAAACCAAACGAACCCATCTCCCCACTCTTCAACCAAAGCTTACAAGGAGTTGTCCCCAAAGTTCTTAACGAGATAAGGTTCTTCAGGAATTATGCCCACCACGTTGCCATAAGTGATAGCTGCGGGGAGATGTTGAGGGATGTGTACCAAATCCCTACCAAAAGAGTCCACGTTATCCTCAATGGGATAGATGAGGATTCTTTTGCAAAAGATGCAAGATTAGGCATGGAGTTCAGGTCCAAAGTTGGTGTTCCCACTAATGCTAGCCTAGTGCTTGGCGTGGCAGGAAGACTAGTGAAAGATAAAGGCCATCCTCTACTCCACGAGGCCTTCCCCTTAATTACCAGAAACCACCCCGATGTGTATCTCCTGGTGGCTGGATCAGGGCCATGGCAGCAGCGTTACAGGGAATTGGGGCCTCAGGTCATAGTCTTGGGCTCCATGTCTCCAGCTGAGTTGAGGGCATTCTATAATGCCATAGACATCTTTGTGAATCCGACTCTTAGGCCACAAGGCCTTGATCTCACTCTAATGGAGGCAATGCTGATCGGAAAGCCCATCATGGCATCCAGGTTCCCCAGCATCAAAGGTACTATTGTTGTTGAGGATGAGTTTGGTTTCATGTTTTCTCCAAATGTGGATTCTTTGGTGGAGGCTTTGGAAGGAGTGGTGATGGAAGGCCCAAGGAGACTGGCCCAGAGAGGGAAGGCATGCAGAGAATACGCCCTTTCCATGTTTACCGCCCGTAAGATGGCATTGGCCTACGAGAGATTATTTCTTTGCATAAAGAATGAGACATTTTGTACTTACCATTGACATCTTGATTGCCTCTCCATACTGTGATACAATTTAATTATTCCATACTGACCAAGATTTTTTCTTTCTACTGCTGAGAAACAACCAAGAATGTAATTTTCAAGCTAGTATACATTTGTAAATGGCAATCTCAGTATTGGCTGAAAGGGGTGTACATTTGGGGGACTCGCCCATTGTTAACTGGATTTTGTGGTTTGGATGACGGAATTGGGCTCTTGTTGTCTTGGGGCCTTCAGGGAATTGGGCTCTTGTGTATTGTATGTCCCATTTTTTTTGATCAATTATATATTGGTACTTTTGAATTTGTGTCAATTGTGTACCTCAGGCAATATATTAACGATTTGGTATGTTGCTCGCCAATAGTGTGTAATTTGCCCCTTATATTTTAAATTTAATCATATAGGTTCTTTATAATTGTACAATTAAGTCTGCAATTTTTTATTTATATTCAATTAAATTCATTTTTGAACGATAATACTTTTATTTAAATTCTTACCGTTATATATAATTAATACTTGTGCAATATTTGATGTTATAATAAATCACAAAAAGGCAATAAATTTTTTTTCAAAATTCTTATAAATATGCTCTTATAATAAAAAAAATAAAAATAATTTATTATATATAGTTAATCATGTCAAATTTAATAATGCTCATATACAATTTAATAGTAGACATATTTATTATTATTGTTCACCTCAAAACAATTTCTAACTTTGCAAGTGCTGCTGGTTCTTGGGACATGAATTCAATCTTAAAACAATATCATTATATTATTATAAGATATAGTAAGCGGGACCCATTTTTGTATTATTTTTAATTTTAAATTCTTAAATTGTCAAAATTAATAAAATAAAACATATTTTTTAAATTTGAAATCATTCAATATAAAATTATGTGATGTTATAATTTTTTGGCTAGTGGACTTGATGTTGATGTTTCTGGCGAGGATCACTGTACTTCTCCGGTGAGGGATATTGCTATGTCGGTGGTTGCTCAAGTCGTGGATGGTGTTGAGGTTAATCCGCCAGTTTCTGGTTCTGTTGCTCCCTTCGGTAAGCTCTCTAATTCTGCTATTCCTGTACTGAAGGGCACCTGGGCTCAAGTAGCTAAGGATTTTTCCTTCTTTCAACCCCTGGATTATGTAGAGCCCTCTTTTGATTCCACTAATTCTGTGCTGAAAATTCCTGATACGGTGCTTGAATTAGGGCGTAAAAAATATGCTCTCTGTCTTGTTGGTCAGTTTCTTGGCAATGCTCCTAAATTTGGATTGATTCATGTCATGGCAAATAAGCTTTGGGGTAAACATGGTCCTGTTGGTGTATCTCCATATAAAACCGATCTGTTCCTATTTCAGTTCCCTAATGAAGCTTCATTGTCTCGTGCTCTTTACAGTTCTTGGCACATTGGTGGTACTCCATTATTTCTCCATAAGTGGGACTCTAAGGTACAAAAACTGGAATTTACAGCTTCTAGGCTCCCTGTTTGGGTTCAGTTGAGTCAAGTACCATTGGAGCTCCAAACTCGTGAGGGGATTAGTTATCTTGCAAGTACTGTGGGCAAGCCATTACACATGGACCAGGACTGCTCTAAGCTTCTTCGTTCCCGTATTAATGTGTGCATGGAAATTGACTTCTCTAAATCACTTATCCATGATTTGACTGTGATTGTTAATGATGAGCCCTGCAGCATTGGCATTTCTTATCCGTGGAAACCACAATAGTGTCAAACTTGTGGTGTTTGGGGTCATCATCACCTTGCTTGTAAGCTGGCGTAGAAGAAGGTTTCCCAATGGGTGCCTAAGGTTCCTGCTGCTGCTATTCCTTCAGTTGTTCCTTCAATTGTTGGCTCTGAATCAGCATCCTCTCCTGTTGAGGCTCCACATGTTATTGTTTCTAAAGAACTTCCGGTTATTGCTGCTCCTATAAGCATTTCTGCTGTTCAGTTAGGGCCTACTATCTCTCCAGTACCTACTGCTTCAATTTTCAAGATTGCAGGTTCTAATATCACAACTCCTGTTAATGTCTCTACTTCCTCTGTGTCTACTGTTGGCAGTGGTTCTCAATACAATCTTCGTAAGGCCAATATCTCAACTGTTCCTAACCCTCGGAAGCCTAGGGCAGCAGCAGCTGGTGTTGCTGATTTAGTTCAAAAGCTTGCTCATGTGAACAAAACCAGAAAAGGCAAAGGTAAGGCCACTGCCCAGTTTCCCATCAATCAATTTTCTCCCAAGGAGAATTGTGTCTCCCTACTCCTTCCTACTTAAATGAAGTGGATTCTATGGAATGTCCGGGGTCTTAATGATCCCTCAAAGCGTAAGGAGATATTAACTCGGCTTTATAGTTTCTCAGCTGATCTTATATGTTTGATTGAGACTAAAATTCAATATGTCAATGTTCCTGATGTTCGAAAAAATTTTCTACCATCATGGTCTTTTACACATAACTACAGTTATGCGCGTTTGGGTCGCATATGGCTGCTGTGGTCAGAACGTGTTGTTGTTGATGTTCTTGCTGCAAATGACCAGGTGTTGCATTGTTTTGTTAAGCATATTCGGGAAAATGTTGGATGTTATGCTTCTTTTATCTACGCTGCAAATAATGCTACTGCTAGAGCTTCCACTCTCTTCCCTAGTATTTTGCAATTTGCTACTGTTGTTGGTGATTCTCCTTGGTGTTTGTTGGGAGATTTTAACATAGTTTTGCGTGTTGAGGAATCCAGATCTTCCATTGCTCATCTTCATGCCAATATTACCCAATTTTCCTCTTGTCTTACTTCTGCTGGTGTTTTTGATCATCCTTTTTCTGGGCCTCTCTACACATGGTCGAATCATCAGCTTGCAAAACCTATCTTTAGAAAGCTTGATCGGGTTTTGATCAACACTGAATGGCAATCTATATTTCCCCATAGTATAGTTGAATTCCTTAGCCCTGGGATTTCTGACGATTGCCCAATACTTTTTTCTTCCAATACTACTATTGTTCAAGGCCCTAAACCCTTTAAATTCTATAATCATTGGACCTCTCACCCCCACTATCTACCTACTGTCTCTACTATTTGGAATGTATCCATTGAGGGTTATGCAATGTTCCAAGTATGGCAAAAACTCAAGAGGTTGAAACCTGCACTCAAGCACTTGCATCAAGCTTCTTATGGTGATTTAAAGCAAAAAATTTTCTCCACGGAGCAGGACCTTTTTTCTATTCAGAATCATATCTTGTCTGGTGATCAGAATGAGGACTTGTTGTTCACTGAGCAAAGTCTTCTGCAAGCTTTGTCCGAGCTCAAGCTAGCTGAAGAAGCTTTCCTTCGCCAAAAATCCCGTATCACCTGGCTATCTTGTGGTGACTCTAATACAAGATTTTTTCACAATATTGTTAAGGCATGGACAGTAAAGAATACCATCAGATTGATAACTTCCTTCGACAATGTTGTTATTACTGATCCCAAACTAATTGAGAATGAAATTGTTGGCTTTTACTCTGGTTTTCTGGGCTCCAGAAATTCTGAAGTCTCTGTTGCATGTATTCCTTATCTTCAATCTATGCTTTCTAAGTTTGTGTCGGAGGTCCAAGCTGCCAAGTTGGTTTCTGAGGTCACTGATGCTGAAGTGAAAGGAGCTATGTTCTTCCTTGGTAGCAACAAAGCACCGGGACCAGATGATTTTAGTGCTGAATTCTTTACATCGGCCTGGTCTATTGTTGGGACAGATGTCACAAGAGCTATCAAGGAATTCTTCACTTCTGGAAAGCTACTCAAAGGTATCAACTCGACCATCATTAGTCTAATTCCTAAAGTGCCTAATGCTCAGAAAATTACAGACTATAGACCTATAGCTTGCTGCTCAACACTCTACAAATGTATATCTAAAATTTTGGCTAATAGGCTGAAACAATGCCTCCCCTCCATTATTAGCAGCAACCAAACTGCTTTCATACCTGGAAGAAGAATTGTTGATAATATCCTATTGGCACATGAACTAGTGCATAATTACCATAGAACTGGGCTATCTAGTCGTTGCACTTTGAAGATAGACCTCATGAAGGCTTTTGACTCAGTTGATTGGCAATTTTTAATCAATGTTCTTGTTGCAATAGGACTTCCTGAAAAATTTGTGGGCTGGCTTAAAACTTGCTTTACCACACCAATGTTTTCTGTCTCTATAAACGGTTCATTATGTGGCTATTTTAGTGGAGGGAAAGGTATGAGGCAGGGTGATCCCTTATCCCCATACCTCTTTGTTATATCTATGGAGGTATTATCCTATATGCTTAACAAAGCTGTTACCTCTAAGCAGCTGCCTTATCATCCTAAATGTCTAAGATAGGTTTATCTCACCTATGCTTTGCTGATGATTTGATGATCTTTACGGATGGCAGTCTTCAATCTACAATTACTGTAACCCGCCTTGTTAAGAGGCATCCCTTTCTCATGCTGACCAATTTCTTCAAATTTGCGGGTTTCAACATGGTAAGCTTCCTGTTCGGTATCTTGGTGTACCTCTTATCTCAGGCCGGCTTTCCACCGCTTATTGTCAGCCTTTAATTGATAAGATACTAGCCCGTGTACATTCTTGGAGTGCAAAATACTTGTCCTTTGCAGGAAAGCTCCAGCTGGTACTATCTGTTCTATTTGGTATTCAAAACTACTGGGCTAACATCTTCATTCTTCCTTCCAAAGTTCTTAAGGAGATTGAAAGGTGTTGTTCTAATTTCTTGTGGTCTGCCGATTCTTCTGGTCATAGAGCTAAAGTAGCATGGGCAGATCTTGCTCTGCCTCGTCAAGAGGGTGGTCTTGGTGTTAAGAAGTTAAAAGACTGGAATTCTGCTTGTATTGCTCGCAATATTTGGTGTCTCCACCTAAGAGCGGGCTCCTTGTGGGTTGCTTGGGTGTATGCTTATGTCATTAAGCACCGGAATTTTTTGAGTATTCCCATTCCGGCGGACTGTTCATGGAGTATAAGGAAGATTTTAAAGTTGAGAGATCAGTTTTCTTCCCTTTTCACTCATTCAATTGGCAATGGTGCTACTACACATTTTTGGTGGGTTAACTGGCATCCAAGGGGAATACTTCACCCTCTTGTTTCTGATAGAGAGCTTGCCAGTTCAAAGATCTCTTTATATGCACTTGTTTCTTCTATTATTGTTAATGGTGAATGGTCTTGGCCCTTCACTCGCCTTCCTTTGCTACGAAAATTGCGGGAGGAAGCAATTGCTGGTACTGCTCCCTCTCTGCTTCCTGATGCTGTACATTGGACCTTGACTTCTTTTGGTTGCTTTTCAGTCAAGAGTGCTTGGAATTTCATCCGGAAAAAGAGTCCTAGAGTGGACTGGTTTTGTAACAGCCCGGGTAAAATTTTTGATTTTTACCGGGACTGTAGAAGTCGTTTTACCATGATTTACTGTTGAATTAATCTTGGGTAATTAATTCAAGGTAAATCGGGAGTTGTTTTTCGAAACCGAGAGTTTTCCTGCGCTCGTGATTTTCCCGCGGATTTTGCGAACCTAAGTTGGTATTTTTCGGATTTCGGAATTTCTCGAAAAATCACACCGGAAAATAACTAAGGAGGTATCGGTTATTTTCTGGTCCGGATCGGACTCGCCCGTAATACGGACGATTTGCATTATTGCTCACATGATTAATAGTAAAGTAAAAAAAAAAAACAGATTAAAAGGAGAAGGCTGCCGGTGGAGATGCAGAAGGAAAAGAGAAGAAAAAAAAAAGAAAGAAGAGAGAAAAAAAGAGAGAAAAAGAAGAGAGGAGAGAAAAGAAAATGGAGAGGAAAAGAGAAAAAGAGGGGAAAAAAAAAGGAAAAGAAAAAAAAAAGAGAGAAGAGAAGAAAAATGAAACCGGAAAAAGAAGGAAAAAGAAAAAAAGAAAGAAAAAAAAAAGAGAAGAGGAGGAGCAGAGCCACCGCCACCGCCACCTTCTCCACTTCCCCGAGACCATCCCTGTCGCGCCGCAACCCCCCTGTGTCTCTGCGCCGCCGGATCACCACCTACAGCCGCCCCTGTCGCCGCTGCAAGCCAGCCGCCCAATCCTTCCCCTCGCGCGTGCAGATCCTCCTAGCGCCGGCGCCTCCCTTCGCCTCCACCTCGCCGTGTTGCCGACGTCCCGTGCTGCAGCCGACCCTGCCTCGACACCCCTCGCCGCCCTCGCCACCTCTTGCCCGTCTTCTCCTCCTGAGCCCGTCACCTGCAACTGCCGGGTAAGCTTGAGGTTGAAGACGACCTCATGCGGGCCGTGGTAGGATGGGCTGGGCCTTTGGCACCTGGGCCTGGGTCCTGTGCATCCGGGCCGGACCTTCCTTGGGTATAACTCGGGCCAGCTGTTTTGGGCCTGAGACATTAGTATGGGTAATGGCTGAACCTGTTGGATTTAGTATTTGGGCTTGGACATGGGCTGTACTATTTAGCCCAGTCCGAATTTAATTAAAAAACAAAATAATAATAATAATAATAAAATCTGATTTATATATTTTTATGAATAATACTTTGAAAATTAAATCATAGAAGTATTTTGGGAAAATATGTATTTATGGTATACATGATCTATATTTCTAAAATATCTAATTATTTTGGTAATGTAATTATTTGGAAAAGTATTTGGAAATATTATGGAAAATATATGCATATATTATTAATTTTAGAAAAATTATGGTGATTATTATTTTGGAAATTTATAGTTATTTTATGAAAATTATTTTGAAAAGAGTTTTAATTAAAGTATGGTACCGAAATTATATTCGGAAATACGTTCGGAAAATTAATTTCGATAAAAGATAATAATAACGGATATGAACCGGGATGGGTAATTTCGCATTTTGGGCATCATAGTATACCGAATATGTGCATTTATGTGTGTATATGTTGTTTTATTATATAGGTTCAGATATCGGGCAGTTTCCCGAGGAGCCGGCGTCGGACCGGTCATTATTTCTGGAGTTGAGTAATCGGCCAAGGTAAGGATGGATTTCCTTCAATATGTGCCTATATTACTCGGTATTGTGTTTGTTGATTTTTGCATGATGCTTTTGTTGTGATTTGGTTCGGGATGTCTATCCCGGTGCTTGTTTGGTATTTTTGGGATGTTTATCCCCGTATCGAATTTCTGTGTCTTTTGGATTAAGTAATAATGGATTAATAATGAATTGTGATGAGGATGTCGATCCTCGGGATTTTGGTTAGGGATGTCGATCCCTACGGTTTGTTTTAATGATGGTAATATAATTGTCACGTGGTAAGTAGGGGTACGACCGGATGGTTAGAGACTGTTTTGTGGTGGCCATGATCTGGGTTCGTGTGATAAGCATGTCTATGCTTGGGATGTCTATCCCGGTTTGTTATATTTAGGATGTCTATCCCTGGGTTCTTTTTGATCTGGCACCAGGAACAGGTTGATAACCTGGTACGACCCTAGCTTATCCGTGACGGGGCCCGGAAAGATAAAATTGGATAATTGGTTTTTATTGAGTCTTTTTTGACTTGGACCGATTTTGGGTCGGGTCATTTGGTTTGACTGTTATTTTTGACTTGAGTAATTTTTAGTTGCATATTGATTGTCTCTCCTTCGTCGGTGAGCACTTCAGACTCACCCCTCACCTGCGGGCTTTCATCCCGTAGGATGAGTTATTTGTTGTACAGGCTTGGTGCATTCCAGACAGGCTGTTGCGTCATCCCTTGGACAGGGCTCGGATCCATAGTTTGCATGTGTCGCATACAGTGTTTATGTGAGTTATTAAGTCTTCCGCTGTGCATACTCTTATTATTATTGGGCCATTGGGCCGGTTTGGTTGTTTATGTTGTTTATTATTTTGGGCTGTTGAGCCCGTGTTCCTGTTAAATACACTGTATGCTGGTCTTATTTTGGTTGGGTTGTCACAGTTCCGGCTCGTGTTTATTGTGTACGGTAAATACGGGTCGGGGTGCTTCATTTTGGTAGCGAAGCGGGCGTTAGGTCTTGTTGGGCAGTCTTTGTGTGTTTTTTTGTCTTGTTTGCATAGTTCGCTCCAGTTGTTTATTATTTTATATCATTTAGTTAGTGCATTATGGATCCAGTCAAGGGACGCCAGCTGTCGCAGAGCATACACATATGAGGTAAATGATGCCATAATGAGCGGAAATGCAAATATTATTAATAATATTGATAATTTCATTACAAAGGGAAAATATTACATGATATTTTATAAAAAGGGAAATATTACATTGATTTTTGATATTTTATAAAAATAAAGAAAATACAATTAACGATTTGGAACGACGTTGACACGGAAACTGTTTGGGTCGCTGTTGATGTTGACTGTGACTTTGTCGCTCTAAGAGAACCACATGCCGCCTCTGTCGCGCTGGCCAGGAATCTCGAACTGGTTAGCTTGAGGGAATCGGAGTGGAATCAGACCGTGATCGTCTCGTGGTTGCCACTGCGTCTCCATCAGAAGAACCATGTTCGGTTTATACTGGTTCTTCAAGTCCCTCAGGGTTCGCAAGAATTCCTGTGCACGCCTTGCAACTCCTCTGCAGTTCCACAGCAGTAGTCGTACCTTTGGCCAGGTTGGAGGTAGTCGAGTCATTCTGGGTATGCTCTGGGTTGTCATTGAGAGCTGGTAGTAAGCGCCTTGCTCCACAGTCTGGCAAGTGGACTCCATGTTGAACTCTTGAAGCCTATCCGAGATGAAGAACATCACGGAGTTTGCTGAGCCGTAGTATGAAGTCCTCAGTGTCCCATGGTCCTCTAGGAAGAACACCTCTTCCATGGGAGTGACGAAGAATCTTGAGGAGTAGAGTTCGTCGACGAAGACTAGGCGTGGCATTCTGCCGAGCTCGTTCGGCAGCTCTTCAGCACGTTCGTTGACCATGCTGTAGGCCAGTCGATTTCTTCTGCCAAGGTTGGCACCTTCGACGAAGAACACCGACGAGGGAGCAGGCATCTTGATTTGGACGTGTGGAGTTTTGTTTTGAACGTGGTGTTTTCTTTTGCTTTAGCGTTTTGTTGCTTTGATTACTTTTGGTGATTTACACCTCACCGCTCCTTTTATACTTTTATTGGGAGCGTGATTACCGTTTTTGATTTTCAAGATCTTGCCTTTTGAATTTTACCGTTGCTTTATTTAATGCTTTGTTACTTTACGCGTTTTCGGCTACTAAGCCAGTGTTTTACAGCTCTTTTCTGACTCAGGATTTCTTACGCCCTGGCTACCTTGGCGTTTCTTTTGATGGTGTGTCATTATTTTCTTGCATCTTTTATCACAAGCATCCGTGACCGTTGAGGCTAGACGGATGGGGCCGTATCTCGAGTAGAGCGCATGTGCGACAAGCTCACAGCTGTTCGGACGTCGTGGAGAGATACGAGCTTTGACAGACGTTTTTGGCCCATGCGGAAATGGTGAACAAGTGGGTAACGTGTCTTTCGAGGGACACAGGACGTTCCCGTGAACATCGCCTTGCTAGTTAGCGGATGTCTTCTTCACGAGGTTAACCGACGTCACCGTTAACTGTACGTGTCACGTTTCTCAGGATTGAGAATGGATACAGTCGAACTAGAGCGCCGAGCATGAAAACATACCTTGTTTTAATTTCTTTTTGTTTTGATTTTGTTAAAAGAGTTTTGTTTTATTTTTAATTTCTTTATGTTGGTTATAATTCGTTTTACCGGTCCTGTTTTTAACATCATTGTGTTCGATCTTACTTTCATTCATGATGGTTTTGTTATGTTTTAAATATTTTGTTTTTTTAGTTAAATATGATTTTTCACATCTTAACAAGAGAATTCATAATATAAGAATTTTTTTTATTTAAAAGGAAACTCATTTTATTTATTCATAATATAGTTTTACAACAGGAGAAGAAGTGCTCTACGGAGCTACTTGCTTCTCAAGATCTTTTACAAGATTCTGGACGTTCCTCAGGTGTGGGAACAGCTCCGTGCACGCCAGTTCAATCTGTGCCACCGTCGAGCTGATCTTCCTCAATGAGACGTTCAGCTGCGTCAACTTCTGTTGCGGTGTGCTGCTTTCAGCTACCGCTTTGCCTTTCTTGTCCTCAGCTTTCTTGCTGGCACGCTTCTTCCGTCGTTTTGGGGAAACGACCATGTGCTCCTTCAGGCCGATGATGTTGGTCTTGAACCGTTTCTTTGGAGGCTCTTCATCGGAGCTTGTCGGGAAAGCTGTGCCGCCGATGTAGCTGTTGTTCTCGGAGTCGGAGGTTGTTCTTGATCTTAGTGGAGAGTCCATGACTGTGTGTGAGTATGCTAGTCATGAGGTTTTGAGATGCCCCGACCCGTATTTACCGTACACAGTAAACACGTGCCGGAACTGTGACAACCCAACCCAACAAAGCCCGACGGACTGCATATAAAACAATAGACTGGCCAACGGCCCAATATCAAAAACTATAAATCGGCCCTTCGGCCCAACATAGAACTCGTCACCCGAATCCCTGGGACATCAACAACAACCAACTGGCCCAATGGCCCAAATACAACATATACACAGCAGAAGATTAACAATATGCACAGCGGAAGACTCTTAACTCACATGACAACATATGCAAAGCCCAATGCAACTAATGGATCCGAGTCCTGTCCGAGGGTACGCTTCAGCTCGCCCGGTACGTTCCTGCACTACAAACAACTCATCCTACGGGATGAAATCCCGCAGGCAAGGGGTGAGTCCGAAACGCTCACCGACGAAAGATAAACAGTGATATATTCAACCATAACACTTTCGAAGTAAAACAACCATCAAACAGATGAAACTACACACACAACACGACAGAGGAATCTAAATCAAGCAACGCATCAAGGAATCTAACACATCCAACACGTCAAAGGAATCTCACTAAATCACATCAAAGCCAAGACCAAAAGATTACTTATTAGTTTTTATTACCAATTTTATCTTCCGGGCCCCGTCACTGGACAAGCTAGGGTCGTACCTGGTTATTAACTAATTCTGGATGTCAGGCCCCACCACAATCCGGGATCAACATCTCCATATCTCAAATCCGGGATCAACATCCCAATATCTCAAATCCGGGGTCAACACCCCAACCAACAAACCCTCTGGCAAGACACCACAGAACTAGTCCCTAACCATCTAGTCGTACCACTACTTTCCAAGTGACAATTACATCATCAACTCAAATTCCAGTTCAATTCATTACTCTTTCATCAATTTCCCAATTTCTATTATCTCAGATTAA
>JAKUCV010005735.1:55423-106220 GCA_028386065.3 Turnera subulata | reverse complement strand
GCTTTCTCCTCCTGCTGGGTATGTGCCCATATGGATAACCAGCAACAACGACAAAACTGCAGGGAAGAGAAGCAGAAAGGCAGAGCAACAAAGGAATAATAATGTATGCGTCGCTGACGCTGGGTCGTTTCTTTTGTTTGAAAGCAACAGCAGCGGCAAAAGCAACAGCTTCTTCAGCTTCCTCCAAGAAGAAGCCCCCTCGTCTTATTGGGTTCTCCAGAGGTACGCTCACTGCTCGCGCGCCTTCACTTTTCACGCATTGTTAATGTGGAGTTGTTGGTGTGGTGTGGTTCTGTTCATGGAAATGGGATTGTTACTTTAGGTATCTACAACTGTTCTTGACGCCCTCTTCAATGCATCCGAGGCGCGAAACTCCATCTTTGAGGTATGGCAACGATGACTTCTTATTCAGTCAATTTTATCTGTAGAAATGCATATGTGATACCCTTGACTTGATAAACGTAGATGTTTAAGAAACAGTGTTAAGTCGCTCAATTTCATGTTCTTTTGCGTGCCCTTTTATCCCTTTTTTTTATTATTATTTTATCTTGCTTGAATGGCTGTTAGAGCTGCAAAGGGTTCATTAATTTGGAGAAAAAGCATATTGGCTTATAACATTGAACTAAGTTAGGTTGAGCTTATGTGGCTCATTTTTTACTTGTTTACGGTATGATTGATTTTTATGCTACATGACAAAAGAACCTTTGCATCGGTTTGATGCCCTTACAGTTAATTTTTTAAGCTGTTAATATTCTCTTCGTGGTCTGGTTTTTGTGGACCGCATTATCCAGTAGGAACTGATTTGAGTATGTGGATGCTTTCTGCTCTGAACATAAGTTTTCAACACTGTTGCACGGAATTAAAAGGAGATATTGGTGCCGAGTTCTGTGGATTTAATTTTTTGCAGTTTAAGTAGGAAGAGATTGCCAGTGGTTGTAATATAAATTTGCTAATGTACTATGTTTTAGGTTGCAGCGATTGTTACGCTGCCACCTGCTAGGAGAGGTAGGGGCAAAAAGCTGATGCCTTCACCAGTTGCGCAATATGCTCTTGATAGAGGCTTTTCCTCTGACCTCATCTTCACACCTGAACGAACTGGAGAGGTAGTCATGATGTCTTCTCTTCAATTTGATCATTCAATAGCCAAAACATATGTCATCTCTATGTGGCTATGAGTTACAAGTCTTAAAATTTCCATCTAGTGTACAAACTATAAATTTTGTTTTTACCAAAAAAAACTATAAATTTCATCTTTTTTGCACTTGAAAAAGTAAAAAGTTCTGGACTTGTTGGGTGTGGGGACATTTACTGTTATCTCATTTATTTTGTTCTCCAAACCCCTTTTGTAGCAAATCCTTTTCTGTCATTATCTAGATGGAGACCCGTAGGTCAGTTTATGCTCCATGGACACTGATTCTAATCTTTCATTTCAAACTTCTTCTGGTACTCTTCACTTTCATAGATGGGGAAAGAGGGGATTAATATCCGTGCCTTCAATTACTGTTCTTCCGCAAGTAGAATGGTCGATTTCAGTGACTGTTCAATTGCTTCAACATAGTTGGAAAAACTAGTTGAATCTTACAGTCTCTCTTTTCCTGGACTGTCGGAATTTTCAATTTATATGCCATGGAGTAGCTTGGTAACGTTGACAAAGGACTGAAAGTCTTCTACTTAGTTATCTGTTGTGATCACCGCTATTGAACTTTAGAGCTGTTCACTTTTTGCATGTTGAGAATTTATCGTGCTCTATTAATGCAGGACACATTTTTGTCCGATCTACAGGCATTGCAGCCTGAACTTTGCATTACAGCAGCATATGGGAACATTTTTACCTACCAAATTTCTAAACATTCCACCCATAAGTCAGTCAAATGTATTTCTGTTGGAAATGTTAAATGCCACTTCTTGCATCAGCCTCCATATGTCAGTTTCACCCAATGATTATTCAGCAACCGAGATACAATCTTATAGTCCATGGTAATTTGGTGGTATGCGATGTCAAAGTTATGCCTTCCAAACTGAAAGCATAGGTTCCACTGCCAAGGCTGGCTATTACAAGTTTTGTGGATGTATTGTCTCCAAATTCTGCGCTCTAGAAGCTGCCTTGATAGACCCATAATTTGGTACTAGTCATTTTGAAATTAATTGAAATGGACAGATGATTGGCAAAGATGTTGGAGATCAAGGGTATCAGAACGGATCTAGAGCTAGTGAAGAATCTAACCAAACACATGAAAGCTGGTTGTTTGAGGAATTTTTTGGTGAATTTTCTGCTTTTGATTATCTCTGTTTACTCTTTGGTTGCAAAATTTTTGTTCATTGTTTCTCTTGCATATAGTCTGGTTCTCCTTTCAGCTTTTTTCTAATGTATTGTACCATCACCAAAGTTTTTTGTTAATGGCTTGGCTCTTGATTATGGAAGGTGTTAGTAAATGACAGTATTATTCCGATTATTACATTTTATGCAATAAATTTGCTTTTTAGGCTATGCACCTTAGAAACCAAAGATTGCATACCAAGGCGAAAGACTGATTTTGATATTTCACGAGCTAGCCAGCCAATCCAGCCATTTTCTTGTTTTTCATCCGCCTTTCTGATCTTTTGAACAGGCCGTGACTACAGGGAAATGGTTGTATACAGGAATTGCAGTATGGCTTTGTTCGTGAACGGCCCCCTTATTGCTTCAACCGATCAAAAGCCATTTTTTGTTAAGAGACTTTCTCAGTGTGCATGGGACAATATAAAAGAGGCAGAGCTTATACTTGTCTAGCTTTGCCTGAGCCCCATGTTAATGTCTAATCTTCAATTTGAGGCTTCATGAACTTAGCTGCTTAATCCAGAAATTATTGACAAGCCTTTAGCCCTTGATCTCTAATCTGCTTAAGGGCTTTCAGCTACTGGTTCTCTCAAATTCCTGTCAACTTCTGTTGAGAACTATTGATTATTCATGTTTCATGAACCAATTACACAGATTCAAAATATAGTTCACAGTTGCCAAAACATGCAATTTTGGTTTCCTCTCCTCCAACTATTGAATATCTAGTTGTATGTACCCTTAACAATCACAGAGCACCTATAAAACCACCATGATTTGATTGTAGTGAAACATGTAACATTGTCTTCCAGGTCCTCCAATTTGTATCTTTCTCAGGGTCAGTCAATATACATCCAAGTCTGCTGTCGTTGTATCGTGGTGCTGCTCCTGTTCAAAGAGCACTGCAGGTTTCCTTTTCAGTTCTGCACCGCAATATTCAATGTTGTTACAAACTCCCATTATATTACATTTATGAGCCTTTGCATTAGGATGGTGCTAAAGAAACTGGAGTGTCATTGGCATTCACTGTGCGTGCTTTAGATGCTGGGCCTGTCATTGCTTGTGAAAGACTGAAAGTTGATGATCAAATTAAGGTATGATTGATACTTGTCTGTAGTTGTACTGGCTGGAGTTTTTTTTTTTTTTTTTTTTTCTGTGATTTCTCATTTTCCAAATAACAGAAGTGTTATGGGTGGAAGCAGAAAATTAGTCTTAGCATGCTTCTACTGGATATCCATGATGGTGTAGCTGCAATTAGGGCTTTCACTGTTGTCGTAACTATAACATTTTTGCATGTCTAGCTACCTCTCAGAGCTTAGCTTCTTGCCCTAGTGCTATGATACATCTTTATATATTGCCTTTACGCTGGATACCTGTTTGTTTACAATGCTTTCCTTTTGTGCTGCATCAGTTTTTAAATCACATGCACATGGCGATAAAGAGCTAATCAGGAGAACCAGCTTGTTGAATTAGCATATCATAACATGAAAAAGTGTTATCATTTAGCTTCTTAGCTTCACCTTGTGACTATTGTTAATGATGATATCCTTGCAGGTACCTGAATTACTGGCGTTGCTGTTTTCAGCAGTTATGCTTGGATTTTACCTATTTCAAATGCTAAAAGTGCTGCTATTTCACATATGTGTCTAATTTACTTCATTTGAAGTTTTACTTTAAATATTAATTATTGATTTGGTAATTTCATGCCATGAATTAGTCTCTGTTACTAATTGATGTTGCATTGGTCCTGCTTTAAGTTTTAAGCATGCATAGTGATGACTTATCATGTCTGTACACATGTAGTGTATGTATAGCGCGAATGTGAGATGCCCGATAAAAGTGCACAAGACTAATTTGGGTTTTATTACTATGCTGGGTTCTGCTTCTCTCATCATTTAAAGAAAAAACAGAAGTAGCTTCCTTTTTTGGAGGGTCAGCATTGGTGGTGGGGCAGGGGAGAGACGGGGAGAGGGAGAAAGGTGGCAAGTCGTTTTCATGGGTTTTTCTAAACAATTGTATATTTGTTTGATTGAAAAGGAAACCAAAGTGACATTCACTGAAAAAGCTGTCACAATGAATTTCTGCTGTAGAAGAAAATGTTGCTAGTGAACACCAAGAAAAGGAAATTTACTCTTCTGTGGATAAGATAGTTGTAAGGCAGAAATCATGGCAAAGGGAATGGAAAAATGTTGTTTCTAATGGCAATGCCATCAGAAAAGAGGAGCCATATACTTAACTGCTCAGTAAAATTAGAACTTTTCTGAATTCGGTTGATTGATAAACATTTATGTTGGGAAAGTTTCTTTCAATTCGTGTATTAAGGATGCAACAGTTATTTAAGCTGGACCTTGGTTGCGGAACCGTAACCAATTGAACGTTCTCAGTTATTGTAATTATATGATCAATCATTGAACCATAAACTTATGCATGATCGAAGCTTCTGATCTCTAAACTTACATCTATATTGGATTGATCAGCCAAGATAAAAGCTCAACCTCAAGATGAGTCTAAAGTGACCTTGGCGCCAAAGGTACCATCTTTATACATGTAATCCCACACAGACTTGATCAATCTGATGCCAATACATGTTTTTGTTTATTAATATTTAGCTTTAAAAATACTGAAGAATATCTGATAAATGCAGATTGCTCCTGAGGAGTCATGGCTATGCTTCGATGAAGAAGCTTTAGTCCTACGTAATAAGGTAGGACGTCATTCTTTTTACTCCTATCCTGTGTGTGGTGATTACATACCATCTTTTTAGGTTCGTGCATTTGCAGGGTGGCCAGGCACTCGGGCTAAAGCTTTACTGGTTGACGACAAAGCTAGTCAGCAAACTACAGAAGTTAAGGTCATTAGTACAAGGGTTTGCAATGGAGGCATCACTCGGGACAATGATGTCGATGAGATCACCTTTTCTAATGGTGCTTTGGTGATTCCATGTGGGAGGTCCACAGCCCTTGAGGTTTGCTTCAAGCATCATTTATTATATATTTACATCTTAATCAGAGCATTTTGATTTCCCTCTTTTTATGCGATGATCCAAATCTGCATGCCTACACAACAAAATGCCAATTCAAGTCGAATACACCTCCTAATTCCTCCAGAAACTGAAATAGGTCACTTGAAGTTGTAATGGTAGAACGTTTGAGGCAGGAGGGCATTTTGACATGTATTTTATTTTACACCATTGCAGATCTCCATAAACCCTTTTTTAACTAATCTACTTTGTTATTTGGCAAACCGATCAGATATTGGAACTTCAGCTTCCTGGAAAGAAGGTAGTAATTGGAGCTTCCTTTTGGAATGGTTTGCGTGGTCAAAAGCTGAAGGAACTGTTGCAGAAGATCCCATTCATGCAGTCGGCCATGTAAGTAACATGTATGCTGAGGTTTTGGCCGTTTCTTAGGCCCCAAAAATATTTTTGCTAAAACTTTGGCGACATTATTTTGTGATAACTACCAAAATCCAGTATCCTGTGAGAATAATAGTAGCGAGTCATAGAATTTTTTAGGGAACCTTTCCCCTAATGTGCTTAGTGGCCATGTTAAGATGCCTGACTCAAGCTTGCTCGTTTGAAACTGTATATTTGTTGAATTCTCTAGGCTCAATATATAATATGGTGGTTTCTTCTTTCTTGCTCAAGGTCCCTCATAAACAATCAAATACAGAGTTCTTCCTAGCATCTAAATAATACAAATTATATATAATGTGGAATTGTATTTGAAATCATGTCTGGTTCTCGTGGAGTGGACTGTTCACAGATATGGATAGTGTCATGCAGTCATGGGTTCCACCGTTTAGAAAAGATGGTTACAACAACTAAAGATTAGAACAAATCAAGAAACGACATATTAACTCCCGCTTGACCGCCCATGATTCATAAAGTGTTGTATTAAATAGTAGTATTTTGGACTTGGTTTATTAATTAGGTACAAGCCTCCATTATTATTTACCAGCAGACGAAGAAACCTTATTAATGCTGTTCGTTGGGGTGGAATAATTTCCAAGCTTTATTGGATTGTCCCACTCTCAAATCATAAACTAGCCCATTGAAAATGTAAATATACTCCAAGGCGATAGTAGAATCATATTGGGTGCATCGTAGGGACTTTCTTTTATTACGGGTACTGGTTAACAATGAGTGTGAAGGGCACACGAACTAATTAATCTAGAAAACTAGACAGCTAGTACGGCAACCTTTCCTATAAATATGCTTTTGCTTGCCATTTGCCAGTTTTAAATGACACAACTGACATATATACCTCATGGCAGAAAGTGGTAACATAGCACCATTAGCTAGATTACAGCTTGTTTGTGCATATATAATTTTGCATATGCAAATACCGATTATTGATCAAAGGTTATGGAATATAATAGGCGGTGGTATCCTTTCACAAGGGAATGTCGCTTTGTTTACTTACTTTGAACAAGATCTTAGAAAGAAAGGTAAAAAAAGTTCATGAGCCCGTCGTATATAAGCGAGTCAACTAGTAAAAAGAAGTTGAAAGATACCGAAAGAAAACTAGCCCATTGAAAATGTATTCTCTTTCTGGTGCAATCTTCCTTTTGAAGAATTACCATCAACCTTGCTTTGTGGTGGCGCCATGAAGCATGGAGTAAGGTTTTATACAACAAAGGGTATAAAATCACGGCTTATGTTGGGACGGGTACTTTTCCATGTTCATGCTAAGCAAAAAAGTTGCAATATTGGACGGTAATCCATTAACGCAGACGATTCTCTTCTCAACAAAGGGTATAAAATCACGGCTTATGGACGTCATATACCACAGCAGAATGAGCTTTTCTTCTCAACCTGCAAAAGTAAATTTGAAGTTGTCATATATATACATGGACAAAGTTAACAGTAGAAATATTCTTGTGGCAATAATGTAATGACATTGGCACAAACAAAGTTAGGGAAAGTGTTATAGTTTCAAAGAGCAAAAAGGGGTTCTCTTATTTAGGTCCAGCAGTAGACAAGATCCTTACCGAAAAATGCCAAGATTTGCTCATGATTTATATAGCCTGGTCAAAAAATACTTGCTCATTTAGCTAGGCACTGACGCCCGGCAATTCATTGCGTAGCAACAATTGGCAAAGTACCCTTATTTGTGCAAAGGTTAGTTTGTACAATGATAATTCAGTAGTACGGATCTGATTTCTCAACAAGTATTATTGTTAGGTCCCTGTGACTATAAAATTAAGAAAAAATTTCCTAAAGAGTAAGAAATGAAAGAATAATTTAAAACGCATTTAGTCAAACAATTTAAGCTTAGTCGCAATTAACAGATTCTTTTTTGCTAGAAGGAAAAAGCACTTCTAACAAAGGAATACCTCTATTAAGTAAACAAAAACAAAAAGAAAAAAAAGTACAAACAGGAAACGAAACTTTGAACGCGCCTCACGCGTCGTCCACTCCCCGCTCCCCCCGATCCACGCGCCAAATCACAGCCCGCGTGCAGTCGCCACCTTGTCTTCCCCCGCCACCATGGCCACTGCATCGTGTGTTAGCGAGGTAGAAACGGCCGTCGACCGAGCTACCCGCAAGGTCAGGAACAGAAACGACCCAGCAAGCAGCCCAGTCCAACGCACCCGCTCCCGTTCAAGGGAAAGATCCGCCGGCGTGCTTCCTTCCTCTGGCCGGCACCGCTCGCTCTCTCCTCCACTAACAAGTGATATGCCGCCACTTCCAGCTCGCTCCCCTGTACTTGCTCCCGGTGGCAGCCAACCCCAAACCAGGTGCACCAAGACACGCCGCCCCCATCGCCGGAAGTGACTTTGCCGGCTACAGTTGGGTCGCCTGACCCAACAGAGCCTGCCCAACCCTTGCCGCAAGCATACAAGCTGCCCAGCCCCGAAACCACAACATTCATGGAGATTCCCGTAAAGGCAGAGGTGCCGGGTTCGAGCGGGCTTGTCTCAGGTCCAACCAGACCGGTCGGACCAAACAATCATAACCCGGAGTTAATGCCTTCCATCGAGTCAGATGAATCCATGGAGGATGCTCGGCCCAGTTACCGAGACACTCTATTTTCCGGCTCCAACCCGTTGTACCTGTCCGACCCGTGGGAACTAGAAGGAGAGGTCGAGTACGAAGAAGGCGATTTGATGATGTCCCAAATAGATGGAATCGATAATTTGGTTTTGTCTGATCCTTTCAAAGCCCGGCTGAATAAACAATGGGAAAACGCGGTGGTGATCAAATTATTAGGACGCTACATCGGTTTCAAATCTCTACATGCACAATTACAACGCATTTGGAAGCTAACGGGACCCTTCAAGATCATCGATCTTGAAAATAATTTCTACTTGGTGCGGTTCTGGGCATCGGATGACTATGACCATGCCTTGACTGACGGACTCTGGAGCATCTATGGCAGTGTCCTTAGTGTGCAACCATGGTCTCCGAACTTCCGAGCGTCTACCGGGACAATTGACTCCATAGTGGCATGGATCCAGTTTCCCGACTTCCCAACGAACCGATACCATTCCCGAATCCTGCGTTAACTTGGCAACATGGTGGGAAGAACAGTTAAACTCGACGGTAATACTTCTAACCCTAGTCGTGCCAAATTTGCTAGAGTTGCGGTATGCCTGGATTCAACAAAACCCCTGAAAGGGGAAGTATATCTGGATGGCGAACCCCTAAAGGTTGGTTATGAGGGCTTGCCAGATATTTGTTTTATCTGTGGGACACTAGGTCACAATGTCTTAGCTTGTCCGGAAGCTGCCCATTGCCCACACCCCACCACAGACACGTCTTCAACAACTCCTATGGACGTTGAGGCTTCGGTCGCCAGGTCACACCATGGGAGGGGCGCCTGGATGAATGTTCCGAGACGCTCTAAACGCCCATCCCGGCGGCAACCTGTCCGCCCAACAGTGCCTTTGCCACTATCTAACTCCAGCAGTCTACAAAATAAGTTCCACATCCTCAGCCAATCTCCCCAGGAGGATCTCATGCCGACCCATCGCTCTATTTCTGTTGCATCTCCCCATACTACAGAGACGATACCCGAGACCATGCCACTACCCGCATCCACCACCATTCCACCTTCACAACCTTCAACCACCATTGAGGCCCAAGATCCAGCAGGTATCCCCCCCGCACTACCCACCCTGCAAGACTTTATTCGAGATGGACCTATTAGGAAGCAACCTAGCAAACAGCCTATGAGACTCCAAAAGCAATCCATCAAGAAAACCCAGCCTTTAAAAATTTCAAAACTTGCAGCTAGGGATAACCCTCGAAGACAAACCCTTAAAGATGTGTTTAATGTCCCAACCAATCCCCCTACTTTTGATACCCCAGACTCTGGCCCTTCTGGCCCCACTCCCTCCACCAGCTATCCTGCCATCTCCACCAACTTTCACCCCCCACCCACCCGCGTCCCCATAAATCCCAAAATCACACGGCAGTGGTGCTATTAGAAGACTGCCATCGAATGATAATCCCACCCAATGCACTCCGGTTTGGGTCGGGAATGGAACGACAAGTCGATACTCCTCATCCTAGTTGATCATCGTACCTTATTATTTAGCTTTGTTGTTCTAAATGGCTGTCAGTTGTTGTAGTCTTGCTTATTAGATTAGTCAGGTTGATCATGCTTATCTGGCAGTGGTGCTATTAGAAGACTGCCATCGAATGATAATCCCACCCAATGCACTCCGGTTTGGGTCGGGAATGGAACGACAAGTCGATACTCCTCATCCTAGTTGATCATCGTACCTTATTATTTAGCTTTGTTGTTCTAAATGGCTGTCAGTTGTTGTAGTCTTGCTTATTAGATTAGTCAGGTTGATCATGCTTATCTCTTATTGTATGTAAGGGTTTTCTTTTTCAAGATAGTAGTCGGAATGAGCAACCGACTCCTAATCATGTATCCTGCTCAAGTATATTCTTAATATACATTCCGGTTTCGATCAAAAAAACACTTCTTGTTGATAGCAAAACATTATTTGAATTGCACGTAATGATCATGGGACTTGATGTGGGAGTCCAAAATCATAACCCAATAGCATGGGCCCAATAACTTTAGGGAGTGGCCCAAAGCCTTTAGGTCAACTAGCAAGAGGGTATAAATGAGAACATATCCTACCCAACACACATATACAAACAAAGCACACAAATCATAATAAAAAATACCCATCCCTAACCTAAAAACCATATCAGTGGCGCCGTCTAGGGTTTCGAACTAGAAGCCAAACTCAACATTCATTCCAAAAAAAAAAAAAGTAAATCAAGTTTAAGGAGTGTTGGATTCAACCAGATTCGGGTCAGATTCGGCAGGATCCGGCTAAATCCAACAAAATCTCCAAGCTTTTCTTTGGTAACGATGGGGGGAGAAGCTGCCGGGAAACGACGAATCAAAGTTGAATCCGAGCGCCGTCGTCCATCTTTGAAGATCCAAAGCAAGCTCACACCGTCGCTGGAGAAGGAAGAGTCGGATCTGAATAGATCCGACCCCAACCAAACCCCGACTGCCTTGTTTGTATCGAACACCCCCATGGTCACGGCCGGAAAAGAAGAATCGGAGCCAGCTTGATGGTGTGTCGCTGCTGCTCTCGCCGGACGCCGTCGCACGCACCTGATCCACTACCACAACTAGATCCAGAGGAGCGCCGTCATAGGAGCAAGAGGCACCGCGACATCGACGACGAGGGAAGGTGAAAGAAGAAGGACCAGACCGCATAGACAAGCCACCACCACTCGTGCAGGTCGCGGTTTGACTCCAGCTGGTAGAGCAGCGCCGCCTCGCCGGTGTCCCAAGGATGAAGACGAGTAACGTGCACACCAAGGATAATGCGCCAGCGAGTGAGAAGCAAAAAAAAAAATTTTGAGCTGGGTTTTATCCAAGTCTGAGTAGGCAGCAGACCGGACCCTTATTGGGTCAGGAGTCCAACCAGCCTGAACCCTCATGGGTCCATACTCTTTCAACACCCTGACAAATATCTGAAACAACCGGCCCGAAAGCTCTAGTGGCCCGGAAGCTCCATCGGTCCGGAAGCTCAAAAGCGACCCAACATGGATACATCTTGACCCGAGTGAAAATTTTAAAACCATTATAGCAAAATTCAGCGAACTAAACGTTCCTCCTACCCATTATTTTTTTTGTAAATTATGTTATTCTTGTGTGATTATATGATTATTATTTTATTTGATTGAGCCTATTATGCATAATTTACTTAATTATTTTGTCCATAATTTATCTTGTGCATTATTGATCAATGCGATGGATTAATAATTTCCCCTTGTCTTAAATATATATTAACCGATGAGTAGTGGGATGGATGCATCCATCCAGAATCCGAACTCTGTGAATCCCTCGTCAAAGAGGGGTCGGAACTCTATGTGCAAATGATCAGTGAGGGTCGCTACAGCTAGATGCCCCGATGATTAGAGGAAAAGGGCGAAATGGCAAGATTCAGAGCTGATGCAATGGACCAAACCATTAACTGAGCGTGAAGGACCTTGAACAAACTCCCTAATGTCTTGACGCTCCCAGCAGCCCGTACCTTTGATGAGGACCAAAGAGTTCCAACAAATAGCTGACCAATTTGCAAACATAGCGTGCAGGACCCTAAACAAACTCTTTGATGCCTTTACACAAGCAGTAGCCCGAACCCTTGATGAAGACTAGAAAGTTCCAACAAGTAGTTGACCGATTCACGAGCATAGCGTGTGGAACCATGAATGGTCTCTCTCGGACCCGATGGAAGCAACAGTCTGAACTTTCATTATCTTCATCAGAGAACCCTGCCCGAAGAGCAGCCAGGCTATTGAAAAGGCTCAAAACTCTTGGCAGCCAGGCTGCTGAAAGGGCTCAAAATTTAAAGGAGAGGTAGAACTCCCAATTCAATTTATGAACAACCTCATGAAGATACCGCAAGAATAACATGTTCGATAGAGTCGTCTGTAGGAAGGAGAATTGATGAGGCAAAAATATCATTGTTTGTGGATTCAATCAATGTCATACCTAAACAGCGACATACCACCACTCCACTGTTGTAGCTGCATGTGTAACATGCGTTTGTTTAAAAAAAAAAAAAAACAGAGGAGTGACCCTGAGTGCCAACAAGCAACCAGAACGCTGATTCCATTTGGAACCCTGCTCAAGGAGCGACCAACATTTAGAAAGAGTGCCAAACTTCGGGGAAGATCTTCAAAAGGTCATTAAAAGAGGCGAAAGGCCGATAAAGGTCACCACAACTAGGTGCAGAGGTGCTAGAGTGGAGCTGGCGGGAACCTATTAGACACAATTGGAGGAACCCTCAAAAGGAGCAGAGCAGCAAAATCAGGACAAGCCAATAAACAAAGTCAACAAGATTATGCTCAAGCCTGAAAAACAAGGAGAAAGGACCAACTAGGACACTCAGGTTCCAGGAAGCTTCCAAGGTGGTAGCATACATATCATGACACGTAAGTGAAAGGGAGGCTACCGATCTTCAAGAGAATCGTTATAAAAACTAAGGAGACCATCCGCAAAGTCCTCTACGAAGGTGCCAAGGTCCCGGAAGCTCATTAAGAAGAGTGAAAACTTTAAAAATAATGATGAAGACACTTAAGATCGTTCGAAAAGAAAGGATCCGAAAAGTTACAGAGATAACCATGTAAAAATCTAAATAAACAACTAAAAACAGCAAAGATTATTACAAAAGTGCACGGGATGCTTTAATGAAAGCATGCCGATGTTAGGAGAGAGGAACCCTCATGAGAGGTCAGAAATCTATGGAAAGAAGCTTAAAAAAGCAAAAAGCAAAATGAGTAGTTGACAATGCTTTAATCAAAGCATGTCGATGTTAGGAGAGAGGAACCCTCAAGAGATGCCCGGCACTTGTTGAAGATGGAAAAGGAAGACCGCTAAGAAGGCCGGACGCTTGATGAAAGCAAGAGGTCGGACATTTGCGGAGAAAAGGCAAAAAAATCAACTAAAGCAAAATGAGAAGCAAACAATGCTTTAACTAAAGCATGATGTAGTTTCGAGAGAGAGCCTATAACAAGGAGCAGAAGACCAACTAAAAGAGAACACCAACTAAAAGGGAGAAGGAATCCCGTTATAAGAAGTCAAGAATCCTCCAAAGGGAAATAGCTGCCCGAAAGATGAGATACCCAACGAACATTCAAATGTCGACCAAAGGTAGAAACAACTGCCCAATATGTCCGTACCACTAAGGAACGCCAAGAGATAACATAGAAGACTACAAAAAAAAGTGACCAAGGACAAGTTCTCTACTTAAAGGATGCTAAGGATGAAACTTGAGAGTAAGATGTCAGGAAGATGCGTATGCCCCTAGGAATCACAAAGCGCCAAGGCTTAACAAGGGTGTATAAAACGCAAAGGCCTAGAGAGTGCCGAACAATGCAAAAAGCCCCAATGAATGCCACAAAGCTGAAAAGGTTCAGGGGCCGAAGCACAAATCAATGATTTTGATCTCAAGTGAATCCATATGCTTACCTCAAGAAGAGAACCATCACAAAATCTTATGAGGACACCCACTACCCAAGCAAATGGCATAGTACGGGAAGGTCTATTGACCATAAAGGCATAAAAACCAAGATCACAACAAGTGGCCAAAGAAATGCCAATATGCAATATGAACCCTGTATGGACGGGAAGATAACCGAGGGTGCAGGATACGGACTGTTAGTGTAATATGCCCAAAAGCCAATCAATGGATGTATTTTTTTGAGTCATGTATACACATTGAGGTTATACCAATAAGTATCGTTTATAAGATAAACGCTTGCACATACTTATAACCCTAGAATATTTCATATTCTTAAATCGTCCCTAGTTGATTATTATTATGGATGGGTTGTAATAATAAATTAAGACTAGCGTGTGTTGAGAGTTTATATGTGATATGAATTCAACATACGGGTACAAGTTAGAGAACTTGTGGACTGGACCGACCCACATAAGAACGATACATGGAACGTTATATGTTTGTCGATAGCGATTCTTATAATGTATTGTCCTTAGACCTGTGATCTTCAAAGTTCCCAACATGTGAGTCATATGCTTTGATATTATTCCTAGGTCATCCGTAACTGGATGGACGTAAGGGTAATCATTGGGTATATGATAAGTGTGTAGTAGGTTTTGTATGATCCATAGGGGATTCGTCCAACCCATATAACGGGTATATTATCGGAGTGTTTCTTGATAGAGTTGAACCGTAAATGCATGGCCATGATCGGATGATGATATGTGATATCATTGGTATCTGTTTTACCGGTTAACTCGAGGATCAAGAAACCGAGATTAGACATATGTGAGATTGACATATTCCATGTCTCGTGTTTAATCTTGATAATGGGACGAAGGGACGATGACATGTTCCGAGGCACAGGGAATCAGTATTGATCTTGACGTTCGGGTGGCAATGATGTGCTGCTAGACGCCGCTCTTTGCTTATAATTGTAAAATGAGATTTTACGATTATTGCCGAATGTACAAGTGCCTACAGGGTCACACACAAAGAACCGTTGATTCGAGCAGGTGGTTGAACCCTGGTTGGACCATGGTTCGACCGGGTGTGGTTGGGCCGTGGTTGGACCATTGTCGTTTGGTTCATTAATTATCTGAATTATTGAACCAAGATTAGTGTTGTGATGTTTGATGTGTGATAATGCATTAGTGGTAGACAAAGATAATGAATGTCATTATCATGTCACTTATTGGGCCATTGTGTTGGCCATTAGCCTAATGCATTATGTGAGGGTGAATAAGTGGAGAGTAATCTGATTACTCATTATTTTCCTCTCTCTCTTCAATCAGTTTTTTAGAGCAAAAACCATACACACATCTCTTTCTTCTTCTTTGTGAAAGAAAGAAGAAATCTATACACACCACACACAGCTCCCGGATTTTCGCAGGTAGCACCGCGCTTCGGGAGAGCTCGAGTTGGAGATCGTGTGACAGTTTCCGGCTAGCTACAACAGTTCGTGTGGATACCGTAGAGGGGTGAGGCTTTGTTCTGACTCTAGCTGATTCGTTACAACAGTTGGGTGAAAGATCCTAACCGTATCAGGTACGAAAATTTTGTTATTCGGTTTAGCTACTTCACATGGATCCTCCATGTGTATCCGGTGTTTCCGCTCGCTTCTTGGTGTATTTCTTGCTTTTGAGTGTCAATTGCATGAACCGGATACTTACAGTGGTAGCAGATCTTCTTGTGAAGTTCTAAACCGAAAACTTGTGCATATGTTTGATATGCTTAGTTAGTATATGTGATATGCTAAGGTTGATTAGGCATATGTGATATGTTGTTTTCAATTGTGTACATGTTGATGTTGGTGTTTGTCAAAAAAGTTTTGACAAAGAGAACTTGATTGGTATGTGATATCAATCAAGGTGTTCTTGGCAGTAAGTCAAAAGAGTTCGACTAGGAAAAACTGAGGGTCGGTTTGTGTATAGAACGATTGTCGTTCTAGTACAGCAAGGGGCTTAACATCGATGTTGGTAAGACTAACATTGATGTTCATGTGGTGGTTGGCCTTGGCCGAGTCTATTAAACATCGATGTTATGTAGCATGAAGAGGCCTTGGCCGAACACACACAACATCGATGTTTAAGTGTTGAACATCGATGTTATTTGAGCTCGGCAAAATTGGTTTGAGTTCCAGAACACAAATAACATTGATGTTGGAGTGTCAACATCGATGTTCTTGAGTTCCAGAACCCAAACATCGATGTTTAAATGTTAAACATCGATGCTAAAATGCTACTGCCAAAACTTGAATTTTCAGAATCTGTTCAACATCGATGTTGAACTGTTCAACATCGATGTTGTGGAGCTACTGCCAAATTTTTGGTGTTCAAGTTTCTCACAACATCGATGTTTAAATGTTAAACATCGATGTTATTGAGCCACTGCCAAAGAGTTGGGACAATCCGATTGTCACAATATCGATGTTCCAAAATTGAACATCGATGTTCTCATGTATGTTTGGTTTCCAAATATACAAACATCAATATATGATTTATCAAGAACAAGCATGTGATGTGTAGGAATTATATGTTGATGAAAATATTAAGTTCTTAGTTGCCTTCCATGGTAAGCACTTCGATCAACAAATGGTAGGTTTTGCCAAAGCAAGGTGCGACGCGATAATTGTAATATCGGAACTGCTTATTGTGGTGTTGAACTTAACTAGGTCATCTTAATAGGATTAAGGACTTAGAGGCAAGGAGTTGAGCAAAGTCTATAAGATAGACTAGAACAAAGTGTTGTTCACTCAACTATCCAAGTGTTACATGAGATGCAATTGACAAGAGTTGTCTACCTAAATAACTATTGATATATGCGATCAGCCAAAGTTGACATATGTTGTAGTGAAATATGGATCTTGGCCTACTTATATAATTGTCTTGATTTATGTAGTAGGAGCACATTTAATACAATTCCTTGTTAAATGTTTTGTATGCATGATTCTTATTTGTGTGAGTTGATCATTGTTGTAGAGTTTCCATGGCACAAAACACTAGCACATTGTCACTGCAATCGGTCCTTGAGAAGGAAAAATTGAACGGGAATAATTTCCTGAAATGGTATCGAAACTTGAGGATTGTCCTCAAACAAGAAAAGAAACTGTATGTCCTCGAATGGCCCTTTCCGGATGAACCGGCGCCTAGTGCACCAAGGGCAGAAAGGGATGCTTACAAGAAGCATCTCGATGATGCATTGGACATTGCTTGCCTAATGCTGATCACCATGGACTCTGAGCTTCAGAAGCAACATGAGAACATGGGGGCGTTCGATATGATCGAACACCTTAAGATGCTCTTTGAGGAGCAAGCTAGGCATGAGAGGTACGAGACCTCTAAGGCATTGTTCCAATGCAGAATGGCTGAATCATCTCTCGTCAAACCTCATGTGCTTAAGATGATTGGTTACATTGAAAGCCTTGAGGGTCTAGGGTTTCCTTTGCAGAAGGAATTGGCTGTTGATCTAGTCCTGCAATCGTTGCCGGATAGTTACGGTCAATTTGTCATGAACTTCAACATGAACCATCTTGACAAGTCCTTGTTTGAGTTGCTCAACATGTTAGGAACAACTGAGCAACAAATGAAGGCAAGTAAATCCAATAGCATATTGATTCTTGGAGGTGGCAAAGGAAAGGGTAAAGCTAAGATGAAGAAATCTGCCAAAAAGTTTGGTGCATCTTCTTCACAAGGGCTGAAACCTAAAGGTGGTATTGCAAACGAAGGCGAATGCTTCCATTGCAAGAAGTCCGGCCATTGGAGACGGAACTGCCCAGTTTATCTTCAAGAGTTGAAGAAGAAGAAGGGAAGTGAGACTTCCACTTCAGGTATGTTCGTTATAGAAGCGAATATCTCTATCTCTGCATCATGGGTATTAGATACCGGATGTGGTTCTCACATTTGTGTAAATGTGCAGGAACTAAGAAAGAGTAGGAGATTGTCAAAGGGTGAGATAGACCTACGTGTCGAAAATGGAGCAAGAGTTGCTGCATTAGCCGTAGGAACTTACTATCTATCCTTGCCGAGTGGTTTAGTTTTGGAACTAGACAATTGCTATTATGTACCAACCATAAGCAGGAATCTGATTTCTGTATCTTGTCTTGACAAGAAAGGATTTTCATTTGTAATAAAGGACAATTGTTGTTCCATTTATTTCAATGATGTTTATTATGGTGGTGCATATTTGAGTAATGGCTTGTATGTTCTAAACCTATAAACCGCGATCTATAACGCTAGCACGAAGAAGGTTAAAATGCACAATTCGAATGAAACGTACCTTTGGCATTGTCATTTAGGCCATATAAATGAGACTCGTATAACTAAACTCCATAAAGATGGATTATTAGACTCATTTGATTATGAATCATTTAAGATGTGTGAGTCGTGTTTGTTAGGCAAAATGACTAAGGCTCCTTTTACTGGTAAGGGTGAGAGGGCTTCGGACTTGTTAGGTCTTATACATAGTGATGTATGCGGACCTATGTCCACACAGGCTAGAGGCGGTTTTTCATACTTCATTACATTTACTAACGATTTCAGCGGATATGGCTATGTGTATCTAATGAGACACAAGTCGGAATCCTTTGAAAAGTTCAAAGAATTCAAGAATGAAGTACAGAATCAACTCGGTAAAAGTATTAAGATGCTTCGATCAGATCGAGGAGGTGAATACTTAGACCAAGAGTATCTTGATCATCTAAAGGAGTGTGGTATAGTATCACAGCTCACTCCACCGGGTACCCCTCAATGGAATGGTGTATCCGAAAGGAGGAATAGAACCTTGTTGGACATGGTTCGTTCAATGATGAGTCAAGCTGACCTTCCTTCATCTTTTTTGGGACATGCATTATTGAGTGCTGCATTCACACTAAACCGTGTTCCATCTAAATCCGTCAAAAAGACACCATATGAGATATGGACTGGGAAGCGTCCCAATTTGTCTTTTATGAGAATTTGGGATTGTGAGGCTTACGTAAGACGTGAAGCTTCGGATAAACTAGGCCCCAAATCCGATAAGTGCCTCTTTGTAGGATACCCTAAGGAAACTAAAGGGTATTATTTCTATAATCCTTTAGAGCACAAAGTGTTTGTGGCTCGAACTGCTATTTTTCTAGAAAGGGAATTTATTTCTAGAAGAATCAGTGGGAGGAAAATAGAACTCGAAGAAGTTCGAGACGTAGAGGCTGAGATGGAACAAGGGCAGGAACCACAAGGTGTTGTGGATGAGATTCCTGTGCCTGTAACACATGGACCGCGTAGGTCGGATAGGACTCGGTATGACCTGAGAGATATGGATTTCTCATGACTCATGCTGGAGACGTGATGCTCATAGATGAGGATGAGCCCACTTCCTATCAGCAAGCCATCACGGGTCCGGACTCTAATAAGTGGCTAGCCATGAATTCGGAAATAGAATCCATGTACGAAAACAAGGTATGGACCTTGGTTGATCCACCCGAAGGGGTAAAACCCATAGGGTGCAAATGGGTCTTTAAGAGAAAGACCGACATAGATGGTAATGTGATTACCTACAAAGGGCGATTGGTTGCGAAAGGTTTCATGCAAGTTCATGGTATTGACTATGATGAAACTTTCTCACCAGTTGCCATGGTTAAATCCATCCGGATTCTATTGGAAATAGCGGCATACTATGATTATGAGATATGGCAAATGGATGTCATAACCACTTTCCTTAACGGAAATCTTTTAGAGGATGTGTACATGACACAGCCTGAAGGTTTTGTCGATCTAGAGAATGCCAATATGGTATGCAAGTTGCAGAGATCCATTTATGGATTGAAGCAAGCTTCTAGGAGTTGGAATCTTCGTTTTAATGATGTAATCAAAGAGTTTGGTTTCATTAAGAACGAAGATGAACCATGTGTTTACAAGAAGGTTAGTGGGAGCACTATTGTTTTCTTGTTGTTGTATGTTGACGACATCTTGCTCATTGGGAATGACATTCCGACACTACAGTCTGTAATGGCTTGGTTAGGAAAGAATTTCTCGATGAAGAACTTAGGAGAAGCTGCCTATATGTTAGGTATAAAGATCTATAGAGATAGATCCAAAAGGCTTCTCGGGCTAAGTCAGAGTATGTATATTGACAAGGTGCTAAAGAGGTTTAGCATGCAAGATTCCAAGAAAGGATTCTTGCCCTTGTCACATGGCATATCTCTCTCAAAGAATCAATGTCCTTGTACATCTAAGGAGAGAGAGCGGATGAGTAAGATTCCTTATGCTTCGGCAATAGGATCTATCTTGTATGCCATGCTATGTACTAGACCGAATGTCGCTTATGCTTTTAGTGTCACAAGCAAATACCAGGCTGATCCCGGTGAGAGTCACTAGACAGCGGTAAAGAACATCCTTAAGTACTTGAGAAGGACTAAGGATGCATTCCTGGTTTACGGAAGCGTGGATGAGCTCGTTGTAAAGGGTTACACTGATGCTAGCTTCCAAACTGATAGGGATGACTTTAGATCGTAGTAAGGGTATGTGTTTTGTCTTGGAGGTGGGGCTGTTAGCTGGAAGAGTTCAAAGCAAGAGACAGTAGCCGACTCTACAACCGAGGCTGAGTACATTGCTGCCTCAGATGCGGCGAAAGAGGCCGTTTGGATCAAGAAGTTCGTAACAGAACTTGGTGTAGTTCCGAGCATCGAGAGTCCGATTGAGCTCTATTGTGACAACAATGGGACAATTGCACAGGCTTAGAAACCGAGATACCACCAGAGATCCAAACACATCCTCCGACGCTATCATCTTATTAGAGATATCATAGATAGAGGCAATGTCAGACTGTGCAGAGTTCCTTCGGAGAACAATGTAGCAGATCCATTGACAAAGCCGCTCACACAGCAGAAGCATGATAGTCATGCTGCGTCCATTGGTATTAGATACATGTATGATTTGCTTTAGTGAAAGTGGGAGATTGTTAGTGTAATATGCCCAAAAGCCAATCAATGGATGTATTTTTTTGAGTCATGTATACACATTGAGGTTATACCAATAAGTATCGTTTATAAGATAAACGCTTGCACATACTTATAACCCTAGAATATTTCATATTCTTAAGTCGTCTCTAGTCGATTATTATTATGGATGGGTTGTAATAATAAATTAAGACTAGCGTGTGTTGAGAGTTTATATGTGATATGAATTCAACATACGGGTACAAGTTAGAGAACTTGTGGACTGGACCGACCCACATAAGAATGCTAAATGGAACGTTATATGTTTGTCGATAGCGATTCTTATAATGTATTGTCCTTAGACCTGTGATCATCAAAGTTCCCAACATGTGAGTCATATGCTTTGATATTATTCCTAGGTCATCCGTAACTGGATGGACGTAAGGGTAATCATTGGGTATATGATAAGTGTGTAGTGGGTTTTGTATGATCCATAGGGGATTCGTCCAACCCATATAACGGGTATATTATCAGAGTGTTTCTTGATAGAGTTGAACCGTAAATGCATGGCCATGCTCGGATGATGATATGTGATATCATTGGTATCTGTTTTATCGGTTAACTCGAGGATCAAGAAACCGAGATTAGACATATGCGAGATTGACATATTCCATGTCTCGTGTTTAATCTTGATAATGGGACGAAGGGACGATGACATGTTCCGAGGCACAGGGAATCAGTATTGATCTTGTCGTTCGGGTGGCAATGATGTGTTGCTAGACGCCGCGCTTTGCTTATAATTGTAAAATGAGATTTTACGATTATTGCCGAATGTACAAGTGCCTACAGGGTCACACACAAAGAACCGTTGATTCGAGCAGGTGGTTGAACCCTGGTTGGACCATGGTTCGACCGGGTGTGGTTGGGCCGTGGTTGAACCTGGTCGGACCGTGGTTGGACTAGGGTCATTTTTTGGTTCATTAATTATCTGAATTATTGAACCAAGATTAGTGCTGTGATATTTGATGTGTGATAATGCATTAGTGGTAGACAAAGATAATGAATGTCATTATCATGTCACTTATTGGGCCATTGTGTTAGCCATTAGCCTAATGCATTATGTGAGGGTAAATAAGTGGAGAGTAATCTGATTACTCATTATTCTCCTCTCCCTCTTCAATCAGTTTTTCAGAACAAAAACCATACACACATCTCTTTCTTCTTCTTTGTGAAAGAAAGAAGAAATCTATACACACCACACACAGCTCCCGGATTTCCGCAGCTAGCACCGCGCTTCGGGAGAGCTCGAGTTGGAGATCGTGTGACGGTTTCCGGCTAGCTACAATGGTTCGTGTGGATACCGTAGAGGGGTGAGGCTTTGGTCTGACTCTAGCTGATTCGTGACAACAGTTGGGTGAAAGATCCTAACCGTATCAGGTATGAAAATTTTGTTATTCGGTTTAGCTACTTCACATGGATCCTCCATGTGTATCCGGTGTTTCCGTTGCACTTCTTGGTGTATTTCTTGCTTTTGAGTGTCAATTGCATGAACCGGATACTTACACGGACCACTAAAAAGAAAGGATAGACAAGGAAAACATTCCTTATGTTCTTCACATTCACTCAAATTAGACATGTTTGCATGATTAGTAACATTATTCGCATGGCATTGCATTACAACCCCGGGAGAAGAAAAATTAAGGAGGTCGGACTGCAGTATGGGCAGAATAAAGAGCTCACCTCAGTGTCCTGAACCCTCAACAAACAGACCAATGGTCTATAAACACAAATGGTCATGTGAGCGATCGGGATCCCTAAGAAATTTTTAAATTAAACCCTCAATAAAGGGTTTGAAACCCTAAGGGTGAAAAATTGCCCACTAAAGGTCCGAAAGCTTGGTGAAGAATTGCCAAGCATAGTAAAACCCTCAAGATAGGGTCCAAAACCCTAAGGGTGAAAAATGGCCCATTAGAGGTTCGAGAACCTGGTGAATAATAGCCAGGAATAACAAGTAAACCCTAAACGAAGGGTCCGGAACCATAAGGGCAAAAAATAGCCCATTAGAGGTCCGAGAACCTGATGAATAATGGCCAGGAACATCAAGTAAACCCTCAAGGAAGGGTCCGGAACTATTAGAGTGAATAATATCCCATTAAAGGTCCGAGAACTTGGTGATTAATTGCTAGTTATATCGATTAAACCCTCAACATAGGGTTCAGAACCATAAGGGTGAATAATAGCCTATTAAAGGTCTGAGAACCTGGTGTATAATAGCCAGGAACATCAAGTAAACCCTCAATGAAGGGCAGAACTATTAGGGTGAATAATATCCCATTAAAGGTCCGAGAACCTGGTGAATAATCGCCAGTTATATCGATTAAACCCTCAACGAAGGGTCTGGAACCCTAAGGGTGAAGAATAGCCCATTCGAGGTCCGGAAACCTGGTGAATAATGGCCAGGAATAGCGAATAAACCCTCAATGAAGGATCCGGAATAATAAGGGTGAATAATAGCCCATTAGAGGTCCGAGAACCTGGTGAATAATGGCCAGGAATAGCAAGTAAACCCTCAACGAAGGGTGTGAAGTCATAAGGGTTAATAATAACACATTAATGGTTAGGAAACCCGATGAATAATCGCCAGTTATATCGAGTAAACCCTCAACGAAGGGTCTGAAACCTTAAGGTGTAGAATAGACCTTAACGTTCTGAAGGTTTGGTGAAGAATGGCCAAACATTCAAACTTACAAATCCAAATCCCCTCCAATTAGGGTCCGGAACCCTAAGAGTGTAGAATAGCCCTTGGCGTTCTGAAGGTCGGTGAGGAATGGCGGAACATTCAAACTTAAAAATCCAAATCCCTTCCAGTTAGGGTCCGAAATTCTAAGGGTGTAGAATAGCCCTTAAAGTTCTGAAGGTTCGGTGAAGAATGGCTGAGCATTCAAACTTACAAATCCAAATCCTAAGGGTGTAGAATAGCGTTTAGCGTTCCGAAGGTTTGGTGAAGAACGGCAGAATGCGCAAACATACAAATACCCTGTAGTAAGGGTCCAGAATCCTAAAGACGAAAATGGCCCATTAGAGGTCCGAAGGCTTGGTGAAGAATTGTCGAGAACTCAAATCTATTAAACCATCAACGAAGGGTTCGAAACCCTAAGTGTGAAAATAGCTCATTAGATGCCTGAAAGCTTGGGGAAGAATTGCCAAGCATAACAACAACCGGGCAGTTGAGGGGCTATAATTTCCTTTAAGTCCCCACTGAGTGGTTAATTAAATAAACCCTCAACGAAAGGTCTGGAACCCTAATGGTGAAAATGGCCTATGGAGAATACAAAGCCTTGGCGAAGAAGTGCCAAACATACCAATAGCCGAGAAGCTGAAGGGCTGAACCTTAGAGCAATGCAGTCAACCTGCTGAAGATACATAAAACCAAAGACCCAAATGATGGTCTGGAATCTGAAATGCCTTTGCGAAGAAGCAAAAAAGAACAAATGACCCGAAGAGCGGTCTAGAACCTGAAAAGTCCCTACTGGGAGACAGAAAAAACAAAGAACTCAAACAGCGGTCCTGAACCTTAAAGGAAGTGCAAGGAACTTGAGAATTGTACCTATAACTGAACCAGTCAAATGAATGGATAAGAATCGTTTTAAAAAAAAAAACTGATTGGAAATTTCAAAAATTTTGGAGGAAAACTAAAAATTAGACAAGTGAGGGGTCATGTGAAAAAAAAAATAAAGAAAGAACACCTAACTGTGATCACTCACCTTTCGGCAATCGATGGAGTTGCCACCCAAGTTTTATTGGCCGTGGAAAAACTCAGGAAAAACCACAAGATGACTCGTTATGCCCACAAAGCAACCAGATTTGCTAACCAAAGATGCCGGATCCGGGGGTTCGTCATAGATAGGAAGGTATTAGGCACCCTATCCATGTTTGGGCAAAATAATATGCAATTCAAGCGAGTTTATGTATTTTGGTGCATGTGTGTATGTGTGTAAACCAGAATCCAGCAGCAAGCAAATAGCAATAATAATAATAATAATCGACATAAAAAAGAAAAGAAAAATAAAAGAAACAATTTGGCTTGCGTCTCATCCACTAGAGACATCCTACGTATCCCGGTTGGGTTCAAAGTCCACGTAGTTCTTGGGTTAGAAACAACACTCAAGAAAGCATGTCAGTATCAGCAAATAATTCCAGATAAATTGCAGAGAAAATCGAGGTTGAAAAGAGAAGAAATCGAGTTACCACCAAGGGTGTGCTCTTCGTCGTTCTTCGTGTTCGATGTGTGTAGGGCACCTCCAATCACTTTCCACACCTTAGCTCCACGTTGATTGGCTCTAGAACTAATACTGAAACAACACTAGACAACACACCACGTGAAATCCAGCAGAGAAAAGAGAGAAAATCAAATTGAGAGAGGAAAAGAGTAGAGTTTTTCCAAGCAAAAAGCTTAATGGCCAATCCCCTAATTTGTGTTATGAGGGTTCTATTTATAGTGCTCAGGGCCTCAGGGGTAGTGGTTTTGAACCTGGGGTCGAGATTAAAACCCTAAATCTGATGGCTAAAAGTAGGGGTCATAAAAAAGGCAAAAACTAAATTTTGAACCGACTCTAGGGACCGATGACCACCATGGCGGGCGCCCATGTCGCCATGACCGCCACCTGGTGGCGGTCATCAGCCTATGACCGTCGCCTGGTGGCAGTCATGTCGCCATGACCGCCGGCCAGTCGGCTATTTTTCAGCGTATTTCCTTGTTTGACCGGGTTTTGCCTATTTTGACTCCAATTCGATTCTTGCACGAAAAGTAACGATCCCTAGACCAGAAAGACTTCTTTTTCTTGAGGGAAACTCTAGATTCTTTCCATATAAACCAATTACTTAACCTCCACTCCAAGGATTAAGATTATTCCTCTTTTATTCAATAAAAAGGAAAAATAATAAACTAACTTAATTGGGCCTCTAATCCAACGAAAATCAGAGACAACTAAGTCAGAAAAATCGTGCTAAGCCTGGGCCTAATTATAGGAATAGTCCATGAATTTATTTATTGGGTTTTTAAGCCAAATAAGAGACCAAAAATTAATATAGATTAACCTTGGGCTCAAATATACAATAATGAACCAATAAAACAAATAGATGGCTAAATTTGAGTGTTCACAGATGCCCTCGTTGGAGAGGGTCTAAGAATTTAGGCACGAACCAACGCAATAGAACACGAAAATTTAAAAGAAGAATAACCACACATGGATATGCTGCCGAACGTGACAATGCTTCTTGAATGTTGACTCCACGGGGGAAATAATAATGAAATATGTCATGCGAGAGTTGCAAATGACAAAACCATGCGCAACGATGCAATGGCTAATCATGAAGCAAGACAATAAGGGATTATGTGTAACGATGCAAAAGATGTCAAAGCGTAACGATGCCATGAAGAGACCACACGAAACGATGCTAATGGCCAAAATCATGCGAAACGATGCAATGATCGATTCTTGAAATAAGGTGTAAAGGGGTTATGCGTAACGATGCAAAAGATGTCAAAGCGAAACGATGCCATGATAAAACCATGCGAAACGATGCTAATGGTGAGTTCTTGAAAGAAATGTCATGCGAAACGATGCAATGACAAAACCATGCGAAACGATGCAAATGGCGAAACCATGCGGAACGATGCAATGGTAAGTTCTTGCAATAAAGTAATATGTTATGCGAAACGATGCAATAACAAGGCCATGCGAAACGATGCAAATGGCTAATCTTGAAAATGAGATATTAGGATGTTATGCGAAACGATGCAATAACAAAACCATGCGAAACGATGCAAATGGCAAATGAAGTTTGTTTTGATTATTCCACTTGGGAATAGGATTATTTGTTTAACCCTAAGGATAAAAGTCTCGATTTAGAATGGCACGGAGCCCGGTTTGTGATGATTTGTTTCTTCCTTCTAGGCTATGGGTTAAAGTCTTACAACTAACGGTTTTAGCTGTTATCCCATGGTTTTAGGATTTTAATTTTCTCGGATTAGCGGTTTTAATCTTAGGCGTTGGTTTTGGCCTTACAACTAATGGTTTAAGTTGTCATCCTATGGTTTAGGATTTTTAGTTTTGGATTATTGGTTTTAATCCTAGGCGTTGGTTTTAGCCTTACAACTAATGGTTTTAGTTGTTATCCTATGGTTTAGGATTTTGATTTTGGGATTAGTGGTTTTAATCCTAGGTGTTGATTTTAGGCTTACAACTAATGGTTTTAGTTGTTATCCCATAATTTAGGATTTTGATTTTGGGATTAGTGGTTTTAATCCTAGGCGTTGGTTTTAGCCTTACAACTAATGGTTTTAGTTGTTATCCCATAGTTTAGGATTTTTAGTTTTGGATTATTGGTTTTTATCCTAGGCGTTGGTTTTAGCCTTACAACTAATGGTTTTAATTGTTATCCTATGGTTTAAGATTTTGATTTTGGGATTAGTGGTTTTAATCGTAGGCGTTGGTTTTAGCCTGACAACTAATGGTTTTAGTTGTTATCCCATGGTTTAGGATTTTTAGTTTTGAGTAGCGAAAGTTGCTCAATTAAAGAGGTTCAAGTTTACCTTGCTCAAGGAATCCATGTCCTATTTCTAGGTGGATGTATGGAAATGCTTCTAAAATGATGCATGTTCGATTTTGATGCATGGGGATGACCCTATTTTCTAGATGATTGTTGACAATGTTTTCGATGATGTACTAATGCAATGCTTGAGCTTGTCGGCTTGAATGCCTTTAAATTTGTCATGATGAGTTTGAATGCAAAGTGAAGTGCCTCTATGAGATTTTGCAAAGTGAACGAGGTTTATGATGCATATGAATGCCAATGGGAATGCCCCTAGAATGATGCATGAATGTCATGAATTTTTGTAAAATAATCGAGCCAAAGCAAATTTCAAATGTAAGGAAAAAGGGGAGTTTATTCCATTGAAAAAAAACTGTGTTTATTTGAAAGAAATTCTCAAGCTTGAAACAAAGGATCTTTGACAATCATGAATGCATTATCGTTACAACTAGGAACCCATGGGAGGGCGTAACTCTAACTCCAAGGTGGATGACATCTTGACTGTTCGAATAGTTGTGACCGGATGCTCGGGAGTTCCTTGATGGTAATTGGCTACCACTCCCTTGTCGCCTTAACTTTTTCCTAGGCCGCCCTTTCGGGTTTTCAACCTAGCAAGCTCTTTGTTCTTTTCTTCTTTTTGTGCCTTAAATTTTGCCTAGACCGCCTTTTCAGGTTTTCAATCTAGCAGGCTATTCTTTTTTTCTTTTTTTTTTTCTTCTCTTTTTGAGGGAGTGGCAACCATGAGCTTTTGGAGTGGTGCAACATGACGGGCTTGAGGAGACCGGGGTCGTTTGAGCATAGCACGCTTGGAGTGTCTTGGTACGATGTCAGAAGAAGCCAGGAGAGCCGTGCTAGTCAACGATCATCCATTGTTGTATCATGAGAGATGTCTTATAAGAGAGATGATAAAAATTTAAAGAGTCCGAAAAATTTAGCATTTGAATATCCTCACGGCATAATTAACTTGAGATGCAAGAACAAAATCCAATCATGTCCATTGAACCAACCTAAGAAACAATTAGACCGGGCCCGTTATCGAGTTGCCTACGTACCCGTGGATATAAGGTGCGGTGTTTAGTTTGAAGTGATGATAGTGTTGGTGATGGCGTTTTGTGGGATAGTGTTTCGTGGAGTGTTTGGGGATGAATACTTGTCCTTTTTAGAGGCTTGATGTAGTTGGATGTTTGTCTCGTCAATTAAGTCCAGCTAAATGAGTTGATATGTGGAGGTCAATTCCTCGTTTTTTATTTTTTTCCTTTTTTTTTTTATTTTTTTTTTTGCACTTAGCAAGCTTGAAACAAGTGAAAGTGCAAACATTTTTAATGCATTGATCTTCTTGGATATATTAAAAATGAGGTACAATTGCACTTATTATAGAAAAGTTTCTTGATAGAAATAAAATTTCTTAAGGAATCTTGAAAGAGGGTATGGTGATGGAAAGAAAGATATTGATAGCCTTAGAGGTTTCAAAGAGTTGACGGTGGGTAGATGCGCTTAAACAAAGAAGAATAGGCTATCATAGGCTCAAAAGAGTTATGCAAGGGATAACGATAAAGGGTAGGCTTTTTATTGGCTTGTTGGTTTAAACAAAGAATGCCTAAATTATCTCTTTCATTGAGCATCCATTATAAATTCTTTTTAAAAATTCTGAAAATTTGTTCTAGGACATATATGTTGACATCGAGTCTTTTTGAAAAACAGTGTTTAGAACACGTCGAAAAAGTTCCAAGCAAGAAGTACTTAGACGAATTTGAAAAATAAGTCCCATAGGCAAATTCTAGAACTTAACTCCACTATTATGAATAGACATTCTCAAAAAGATCAATAGGTCTTTACAAAGGGTTGTAATGGGGCTTGGGTAAAGTTTGATCAAGAAAAAGATGTATAAGGATTCAAAGTTCAAAGATTCACTTAAGAAAGGAGTTTTATGAGTATTATCAAGAAAGTATAAAAAGTTCTCAAAGTGCAAGTTTTGAAGTAACATCCGTTTTGTGTTCATCAAAAGAATTCATCTTGTTTCAAGCATGCTTGATGGCGCATACATTTTTTGAATTTTTTTTCTTTTGAGGAATGTGACATTGGATGTGATGTAGTTATAGGATGCCAGATCCATTTTAGAATGAGACAAATATTGAATTGGATAGTTTGGACAAGCACTTGAATTGATTGGGTAGTTTGGACAAGTATTCGAAATGGGTGAGGGACGGATTATATTCACGGGATCAGGTCTCCGTAGTTCGTTTGAAAAAGGTTCCCGGGTTGGGCCAATGGACTTTCATGAAGTTTGTGAAATGCACACATAAATGAGGAAATATAGATTTCATTCTTGAAAATGTTGAAGAATACATTTATTCAAATGCTTAAAGATAAAGTGCGTCTAACGGGATTAAACCACTACTTTATTGAGTTTCGGACTCCAAAGGCAATAGGTCAAATTTCTCTCTCAAGGACATGACCTCCGATCCTTCCATTGATTCTAATGTTTAGGTGCGACGAGGAGCCCTTCATCGATCAAGTCCTGAATGGCATGGCGCAAACGGAAGCAATCCTCAACGTCATGGCTATTAACTTGGTGGAAATCGAAGTACTTGCCTTGGTCAAGAATCGGGTTCAGATTTGTTGGTGGCCCCAAAGGTTTCAGCAACCCGCCTTCTTAGCATATCTTGAACACTTTTCTCATCGACATTGACAATGGAGTGAATTTCCTTTTTGTTCGAGGCACGAGCTCCTTCTTCGATGCTTCAAACTCGTGGAGAGGGAGAGAGACATCACCAACTTGGGAAAGTACTATCATCTTGTGGTCAATCAAGTCTTGAATAGCATGACGCAAGCTTCCACAGTTGTCCACCGTATGTCCATAGGTTTGATGATACTCACAGTATTTGCTTTGATTGACCATGGAGTTTGCATAAGGTTTTGATTTTAGAGGCTTCAACGATCCATCCTTGATGCACCTCTTGAACACTTCACCAATGGGTAATGGCAATGGCGTGAAGACTCTTTCCGCCGGAGGAATAAACTTCTTCCTTGGTGGCTCCAACTTGAGAGATGGAAGAGCAACATTGGCAGTGCTAGTTGGTTTGGCCCCAAGATTAGGGAAGAGCGTCATACGATACAAATCAACCTTTTGAGCTTCGTCTTTAAATACCTCGAGCTTCTTGCGTGTGGCTTCCTCAATTGGTGGCACCCTTGCGTTCTCCTCCTCGGAATGTCCTTCATTGATGCTCGACTTTATGTCCTCTTGCTTCCTTGATTTAAACATCAGGTCACCCCGATTCATGTTCTTGAATGCAAATTCCAAACGTTGCCCCTTGAATGTTGATGAAAATTCCGGATTGTCGGATCCCTTGGCACCTTGCTCGCTAGCCTTGGGCACGTTCACAGTTTCGGTCAAAGTCTTCACCATCTCATTCCAACTAAAGTAGATGTCACCCATGGTATCCTAAGGAGCGCAAGTTTCAAAGATTCAATGGTTGTCGAAAAATCCTAGATGCAAGCTTGAGTTTTTTTTTGTTGTTTTGTTTTTGAAAACAAAGTGAAAAAGTGTGATAAAGAGTTGTGATGGAACAAACTCGCAAAACAAATTTTTTTTGTTTGAAAAAGTTTTTTCGATTTTTTTTTGCTTTTGAAATTTTTTTTCCCGATTTTTGAAAATAAATAACGAAGAAAAAAGTTTTTTTTTTAAAAAAAACTACTTTGGCTCGAAATTTGTTTTTGTTTTGAAAATATGCAATGTGTATGATGTTAATGATGATTAATGCATGCAAACATGGATTCCCAAAGCAAACAAGACATATAAACATTCACATAGCATAGGCATTGCAATAACAACAATCCATCATCAAAATTTCAGCACAATATTGTTTATATGCATGATATGTTAGGGTATGCAGGTTGGTTGGGGGCCAAAGAACCGCTGCTATGGGTGTTTCAGCCTACTCACATGTGACACGAATGGTGCCGCGTGAGGTCGAAGGCCAAGGTGCCCAGTCTAAGCGAGCGGCGGGTAACGGACAAATCGCATGCCATGATCACCATGAGTGATGGTATGCCATGGGCAAGGACTCGTCGCGCTCCCTTAAGGTAGAGGTTAAAGACACAATAATCATGAATGCAAGCATGCAAGTGACACATAACAAAACACAAAACTCAAGCGAAAATTGCACATTATTTCTTAAACCCACTAGATTCCCCAGTGGAGTCGCCAAACTGTGATCACTCACCTTTCGACAATCGATGGAGTCGCCACCCAAGTTTTATTGGCCGTGAAAGAACTCAGGAAAAACCACAAGATGACTCGTTATGCCCACAAAGCAACCAGATTTGCTAACCAAAGATGCCGGATCCGGGGGTTCGTCATAGATAGGAAGGTATTAGGCACCCTATCCATGTTTGGGCGAAATAATATGCAATTTAAGTGAGTTTATGTGTTTTGGTGCATGTGTGTATGTGTCTAAACCAGAATCCAGAATCCAGCAGCAAGCAAATAGCAATAATAATAATAAAAATCGACATCAAAAAGAAAAGAAAAAGAAAAGAAAAAATTTGGCTTGCATCTCATCCACTAGAGACATCCTACGTATCCCGGTTGGGTTCAAAGCCCACGTAGTTCTTGGGTTAGAAACAACACTCAAGAAAGCATGTCAGTATCAGCAAATAATCCCAGATAAATTGCAGAGAAAATAGAGATTGAAAAGAGAAGAAATCGAGTTACCACCAAGGGTGTGTTCTTCGTCGTTCTTCGCGTTCGATGTGTGTAGGGCGCCTCCAATCGCTTTCCACACCTTAGCTCCACGTTGATTGCCTCTGGAACTAATACTGAAACAACACTAGACAACACACCACATGAAATCCAGTAGAGAAAAGAGAGAAAATCGAATTGAGAAAGGAAAAGAGTAGAGTTTTCCCAAGCAAAAAGCTTAATGGCCAATCCCCTAATTTGTGTTATGAGGGTTCTATTTATAGTGCTCAGGGCCTCAGGGGTCGTGGTTTTGAACCTAGGGTCGAGATTAAAACCCTAAATCTGATGGCTAAAAGTAGGGGTCATAAAAAAGGCAAAAACTAAATTTTGAACCGACTCTAGGGACCGATGACCGCCATGGCGGGCGGCCATGTAGCCATGACCGCCGCCTGGTGGCGGTCAAGTCGCCATGACCGCCGGCCAGTCGGCTATTTTTCAGCGTATTTCCTTGTTTGACAGGGTTTTGCCTATTTTGACTCCAATTCGATTCTTGCACGAAAAGTAACAATCCCTAGACCAGAAAGACTCCTTTTTCTTGAAGGAAACTCTAGATTCTTTCCATCTAAACACAATTACTTAACCTCCACTCCAAAGATTAAGATTATTCCTCTTTTATTGAATAAAAAGGCAAAATAATAAACTAACTTAATTGGGCCTCTAATCCAACGAAAATCAGAGATAACTAAGTCAGAAAAATCGTGCTAAGCCTGGGCCTAATTATAGGAATAGTCCATGAATTTATTTATTGGGGTTTTAAGCCAAATAAGAGACCAAAAATTAATATAGATTAACTTTGGGCTCAAATACACAATAATGAACCAATAAAATAAATAGATGATTAAATTTGAGTGTTCACACTAACCCCTCACTTGAGGAGCTACTGATATGGGAGTCCAAAATCATAACCCAATAACATGGGCCCAATAACTTTAGGGAGTGGCCCAAAGCCCTTAGGTCAACTAGCAAGGGGTAATAAATAAGAACATATCCTACCCAACACACATATACAAAGCATACAAACCCTAATAGAAAATATCCACCCCTAACCTAAAAACCATATCAGGACTGAACCAATCTGTTTGCTAGAGAGCCGCTTAAAGCATTTCGCAACTTAAGATAACAGGTTAACTGCTACCCGCACATAGATATGCATTTGATTAATTTAGTGAGGAAAACATTTTTGGTGAACTATTGTTATTTTCCAGCTCCTCATGCACCGAATGTCATCTCTACTTGTATGAATTGCCTAAGTATATGATTTTGTAAGATCATTAATGAAGATCCAACTATCCCTCGTCATGCATGCCTTTTCATGTTCTGCATTTTTTAATTCCTTGCTTTTTCTCATTTTCCATCAACAACTTATACACACTCCTTTTCTCTCTAAACTTGACTTAATAGTTGCATTCATACTATTAGAGTTAATTTAATTAAGCACAATGCGGACAATAATGGTTTGGAATAAAGCCTAGAAAAAGAAATAGAAAATTTCTTGTGGATGTTTCGGACTGTGGATGAAATCGACCAATATTTGCAACTATTGAGAATTGTTTAATTGGAGAGAATTGAAAAGCGTAGGCCACACTTATTGAACATAAATGAAAGCTAACATAAAAGCACTTTACAATATTTTCGTTAGCCAAACCAAAATAAACAAATAACGAAATCCAAAAGTATGGTTTCCCCTCATGATTTAGGGGAACTTTAGAATGGTTTTTGTGGGCAGTTTCTCTGCTTAAACATATCTTTCTTTTTGGTCGAAATCGGGATGTATATAAAGAATATACTTGAGCAGGGTATATGGTTAGGAGTCGGTTGCTCACTCCGACTACTATGTTTTACAAGAAAACTCGAACATGCAATAAGAGACAACCAACAACACCCTGGCTAATCTAACAAGCAAGCCAATAACAACCGACAAACACTAAGAGCGACAAAGTTAAACAAAAGTCGGATGATCAACTAGGATAAGGAGTATCCAAGTGTCGGTCCGTTCCCGACCCAGACCGGAGTGCAATTGGTGAGATTATCATGCGATGGCAGTCTTCTGAAAGCACCACTACCGTGTGGTTTTGGGGTCTATGGTGACACGGTTGGGTGGAGGGGTTAAAATTAGTGGAGATGGTAGGATAACTGGTGGATGGGGGGGAGGCCAGAAGGGCCGGCTCCTGGGGTATCAAAAGTAGGGAGATTGGTTGGGACATTAGACACATCTTTAAGGGTTTGTCGTCGAGGGTGATCCCTAGCTGTAAGTTTTGGAATTTTTAAGGGCTGGGTTTTCTTGATGGATTGCTTTTGGATTCTCGTAGGTTGTTTACTAGGAGGCTTCCTAACAGGCCCTTCCCGAATAAAGTCTTGTAGGGTAGGTAGTGCAGGAGGTGTACCTAATGGATTTTGGGCCTCAATGGTGGTTGTAGGTTGTGGGGGTGGACTGGTGGTGGACGTGTTTGATGGCAGGGCCTCGGGCATCGTCTCTATAGAGTGGGAAGATGCAACAGGGACAGAAAGACGGGTCTGCATGGCCTCCTCCTAGGGAGAATGGTTGAGGATGTGGAACCGATTTTGTAAGCTGCTGGAGATAGAGGGTGGCAAAGGCAATGCTGGGTGGACCGGTTGCCGTTGGGATGGGCGCTTGGAACATTTCGGAACATTCATCCAGGCACCCCTCCCATTGTGTAACCTGGAGACCGAGGCCTCAACATCCATAGGGGTTGATGAAGATGTGCCTGTGGTAAGGGGTGGGCTATGAGCAGCTTCTGGACAAGTTAAGATACTGTGACCTGGTGTCCCACAAATAAAACAAATATCGGGCAAGCCCTCATAGCCAACCTTTAGGGGTTCGCCATCCAAATATACTATCCCTTTCAGGGGTTTTGTTAAGTCAAGGCATACAACAACTCTAGCAAATTTGGCTCGACTAGGGTTAGAAGTATTACCGTCGAGCTTAACTGTTCTTCCCACCATGTTGCCAAGTTGACGTAGAATTCGAGAGTGGTAGCGGTTTGTTGGGAAGTCTGGAAACTGGATCCACGCCACGATGGAGTCGATTGTCCCGGTAGATGCTCGGAAGTTCGGAGTCCAGGGTTGCACACTAAGGACACAACCATAAATGCTCTAGGGACCGTCCGTCAAAGCATGGTCATAATCCTCCGATGCCCAGAACTGCACCAAGTAAAAATTATTTTCAAGATCGATGATCTTGAAAGGTCCCGTCGGCTTCCAAATGAGTTGTAATTGTGCCTGCAGAGCTTTGAAACCGATGTAACGCCAGTATAATTTGATCACCACCGCATTTTCCCATTGTTTATTCAATCCGGGTTTTGAAGGGGTCGTACAACACCAAATTATCAACTCCATTGATTTGGGACATCATCAGATCACCTTCTTCGTACTCGACCTCTCCTTCTAGTTCCCACGGGTCGGACATGTACAATGGATTAGAACCAGTAAAAAGAGAGTCCCGGTAACTAGGCCGAGCATCCTCCATGCGCTCGTCTGAACTTGTAGATGGCATAGGCTCTGGGTTAGGTTGGTTGGGTTCAACCAGATTGGTTGGACCAGAGGTTGGTCCGGTATCGGGTCTAGGCTGCCCGTGAGGCTCCATGGACGTAGCCATAGTACCGGGTCTGGGCTTCTGGGGAACATCACGCACAGGGGTGGGAGACTCTATCGGGTCCGGCGACTCCGCTGCTGCCCGCGGAGGAACGGCCGTTGGTGTGACTTGCAGGGCGCGATGCTCTTGAGATCGTGGATGGTTGACCAAGGCTCCACCGGCGATGAGTTCAGGGGCTTGAGTAAAAGATGGCGGCAGATGTCTTACTGGTGGGGGAGAAGCAGATCTGCGCCGGGAAGAGGAGGAAAGGGCGCCGGCCTCCCGTTCTAGTGAACGGGAGCGTGCTCTCTGGACGGGGCTGGTGGAGATCTGATGGCGGACAGAGATGGGGACGCTATCGCCGGCGGACATCTCACCCTCTGAAGTGGTGGTGGTGTTGGTGGACATGGCTGCGTTGACTGGAGTTGTGGAGGCGGACGGCGGCACCCGCGCCAGCGGCGCGGTGCGAGGTGGCTCAGTCGTCATCGAGTTCTGTCAGTAGCTGCACGCCCGTCGTTGGGTAGACTCGGTGGTAGTTTCTGGGTTTGAGGTGTCACACGGGGCGAGCACTAGCTCTGCATGCCGAGCTTGGCCTCGCCGGAAAGTATGGCTGTGTCGGGGAATGGTTTGCTTGCTTTTACTGTAGCGCGCTCAGTGTCTTTGTCTTTCTGCTCTAGTTATGCTTAAACATATCTTTCTTGGCCCCTTTATTTTGCAATATCATAATCCATTACCATACGCTGCTTGTTCGCCTTTCTTCTGGGCCTATACTAAGCAAAGCAACTTTCAAAAGGTCCAATATAAACATCCAGGCTCCGTTTGGTTTGGAGATTGGGCAGGGTTGGGGTTGAGGTTTGGGTTTCAAACCCAAGCCATGCTGTTTGGTTTGAGGGTTGGATTTCAATAGGGTTTGGGCTGGGTTTCAAAATATGTGTTTGGTTGGGGGTTTCCTGGACTCTTGCCGTGTAGACTCCAAGACCATGCTGTCAACCTCCCATCACAAGGAGTTTCTTCAGATCCGGTATTCATTTATGCTGACATGGGTTCCACACCCACTATTGTTCAACCTCCTAGACAGATCTCTAAAGATCAGATGGCTAAACTTATTCCTTTGGATTGGGTAACCAACTATGAGAATCTACGTCAACACACTCAACCGGTTCAGTCTACAGACTCCAGTTTCATCAGACAGTCAGATGGTACTGTCCGAACCATCTTCTTCGAACCTGGAGCCTCCTCCTCTACTGAGGTTTTCCATTGCAGCATGATGCAGCCAGCTTTTGAGAAACCAGAAAAGAGGATTCCTATTTCCTATTCCCATCCAGATGGATCAGCTGTCTATGTGTCCCATGTTAATGGTCATTTCATATGGGGTGCAGATCCAACACAGTGCGAGGATGATTGTGGTTGTGAGGATCACCTTTATGATTTGGATGAAGAATATGTTCTTCCATCTAGAAGAAGATCAAAAATCTCTCATTCAGATGCAAGCCACATCAGCTGCCTCCTCAGCCTCCTCCTGGAGCGTCTCACCCATGGATACTTCCCAAAGCTATTGCAGAAGCACCTCCTCTTGATTTTTATTCAAGAGCGCTAGAGATCCTTGAAGAAGAAGGACTTTTACCTCCTTCTTGTTCTTCTGAGGTACAGACCTCACCTTTGCCAGTTTCACAGCCAGTTCCCTGCATGATGTTTAAATTAGCAGACTTTCCTCCTTTGGAGCCTCGAGTTGATACCTCTACCAAAAGGTCATATAAACCTTTTGTCACACTGCAACAAGTGCGACCAGATGGTCATCTCTCTCCTCTCAGTCAGACTGAAGAAGTCTTGAATTGGCAGACTCAGAACATGACGGCTCAGAATCACTTGCTTCAAAATATTGATACAAAAATGGATCAAGTCCTTTCACAACAAGGGCTTACAACTCAGCGATGTGATTCTCTTGTAGGACAAATGAGGAAATTGGAGCATGATCTTATTCAAAAACTGAATATTGTTCAACAAGAATTGGCTTATACAGTACAGGTGACAAGGAATCTCTATGACCCTATGGTCACAGACAAAGAGAAAGAAATTCATCTGCTTGAATAGGAACTACAGGATGCCAGAAAAGTCCTGGCCAGTACTCAACCATCTATTCCTTGACCGATGTTTCCAACTCAGTCAAAGCCTTTCTCTACTCGGTCTGGCACAGCTGAGACCCCTTCCAAATCAATCTCTGAAAAGTTCCCTCCAAAACCAAGACCTCTTCATTGCCAATATTGGTGTAGTCCTAGTCCTCCAGATCGGACTCATCATTGAGAAGGAAAGGAGCCAACGAGAGAATATTCTCCATCCTTGATGATCAAACGACCTGTTTACACTCCTTCCATCTCAGATAGTACATCAAAAGACAGTTTTTCTGAAACACTCTCAGAAAACTCTGACCTTGAGACATCCTATGCTGACCTCTCCCACATTCTCATGCACCAACCAAGACCAACGTATACTACAGAATTTCCTCCTGAATTAGAAGGAATGGATAGCACGGCTACTCCACAGGCTACTCCTTCACATCCATCACAGCCAAATCAGCCGCCTTCATTCTATCCACCTTCGAAGAAGCCTGAAGGTTCTTCTACAGGAAATGGTCCATGGTTTACCCTTGACGATATTCCCCAGCATCGCTGGAGAGAGAGATTGCAGGAATTCCAAGCATGGATGGATAAAGAAGAATTACAAAAAAAATCCACCATATTGGATTCACAGAGAGTTCATTGCTCGTTCAACTGGAACTCTTAAAGAATGGTTTTAAAAAACCACTGACACAGTTCTTCAACAACTATGCCAAGTCCCTACAACCTCTGAGTTCTTAAATGTCCTACACAATGAATTCATTGGTTCTTAACCGGTATAGAATGATAGAATTCCATCAAAGGAAGTGTTGTTCTTTACAACTCTCTGACATTCAGAGGCATCACTCTGCTATGAGTAAGCTTTATTATGCTTTAGGAGCAACGGATGGTAATCGTGAAGTCTATTTGGCTTCCTTCCCAGAAAGCTTGCAAACCAATATTCATAGTGCTATGGAATCCAACAATCAGAGAATGTCAGACACTTCTCTTGGAAAATTATATCAGATGATTCTTTCGGAGCGAGAAACACTCTGTGACACTCAACGAATGTTCCGAGGTCTTTCTAAACGGTCTCACGATCTCAAGAGTGTGTGCAGCAACTCTTATCTCAAGATCAAATGCAAGGATAAGAATTGTTCTTGTTCCCGGAAGTCCAATCATATTGATCGATATCAGAAGTCATTTCCCAAAAAAATCCAAGAAGAAGTTCAAACCCCGATTCTCGAAGTTTAAATACTTCAGAAAGAAGGGTAGATGCGGAAACAAAGGTGAAAGATGCTTTATCTGCAAAAAGAAGGGCCATTTTGCAAAGAATTGCCCTAATCAGCCAGCTAAGTTAGCCAAATGGTTCAACAGATACAACAAAGTACTCAAGTTGATCTTGACCAAGCAGATGTTGAGTCATTGTTCTCAGAAACAACTGAGCCTGAAGAAGACACTGTTTTTATTCTTGAGCAAGAATCTGAAACATCTTCATCATCAACCTCTGAGGATGAAGAACCAGATGATCAATAATTACCAGTGTTCCAAGCTCAAGATCAAATTGTCCTATCCAAAACAAAGTCTCCCTCAGTCAAGCTACAGATCCTCCCATCCAAGTATGACAAACCAATTTCTCTTATTGGTTTCATCGATACTGGTGCTCACAAAAGCTTTCTTAATCCCAAGATATTGCCTCCAGAGGCATGGGAGCAACACAAAGAATACTTTCAAGCAGCAAACGGAGAATTATTCCAAACTACGATGATCACTAAACGACGCATTGGAATACAGTTCTTCCCCAGATGTGTTATATGGACGAAGGTCCTTGGTACAAGTCTTCCTGATCGAGACCTGCTCATAGGTTTTGATATCATCCAACAAGTAGAACGACTACAAATCCTTTCCCAAGGATTGAAGTTCAAAAGGTTCTTTGTTCCTTATACAAATGTCAAGAAGATCTTTACTCTTCAAGACAGTCCAGTCCAGTATACAGAGATCAAAAACAAGTTATTACAGTCATGTGCTGACAGTCATGCTCAGTTCATGCACCCATCTCCACTCTGGAAGAATGAAGAATTTTTCATCACTTTGCCTTTTAAGTTAAATGAAGACATCAATCCAACAAAGGCATCTCACCCAGGCATGACGCTCTCAGATTTACTTCTAGCCAGAGAAGAATGTTCACAGCTGTTGCAATAGGGTCTCATTAAACCCACCAAATCAGAATGGGCATGCCAAGCATTTTATGTGGAAAAGCATGCAGAAAAGATTCTTGGGAAAAAGAGGTTAGTTATTGATTACAAGCCTCTTAATCATTTTCTACGAGATGATAAGTTTCCACTACCGAAGATCAATTCCATGTTCATCCATTTGAAAGATGCTCGCATCTTTTCAAAGTTTGATCTCAAAGCCGAGTTTTGGCAACTCGGTATTGATCCCAAAGACCGCCACAAAACTACTTTCTGTATACCAGACGCACAGTACCAATGGAAGGTTATGCCTTTTGGGTTACAGGTAGCCCCTTCCCTATTTCAGAAGGCAATGGTCCGTATTTTTCAACCCATCCTGCACCACACCTTGATTTACATTGATGACATCCTGCTTTTCTCATCCACTGAAGCGGAAAACCTACAGCTCTTACAACAGTTCCATGACATAGTCTATTCACATGGTATTATGTTATCAGACAGGAAAAGTCACATCGGTGCCACTGAAGTTAATTTTTTGGGTATGCATTTCAGCAACGGTTCTTATCAACTAGGACCCCACATTGCCCATGAATTATTGAATTTCTCAGACGAAAATCTGTCACCAAAGCAGATTCAACAATTTTTGGGAATTGTCAATTACATCCGTGACTTTATCCCAAAGGTTTCACACTACACCAGCCACCTGTCCAAATTATTGAAGAAGAAGGCCCCACCTTGGGGACCAGAGCAGACAGAAGCTGTCAAGACAAGATCCACCTCCACTCAGAATTCCCACATTGGCACAAGAGTCCTTCAGACAGACGCAAGTGATGAGTAATGGGGAGCAGTACTGATTGAAGAGACAGAAGATAAGAAGAGACATTATTGTGGCCATGCAAGTGGAAAGTTTTCTGATGCAGAACTCCATTTTCACATAACTCATAAAGAGCTTTTGGCAGTCAAGTATGGAATCAAGAAGTTTGAATTCCATCTTGTCAACCATCATTTCATTGTGGAAATGGACAACTCATCCTTCCCGAAGCTGTTAGATTTTAAGAACAAAAGAGTCCCAGACAAGCAACTCTTGCGATGGAAACAGTGGTTTGATAAATATGACTTTCAGGTCAAGCATATAAAAGGAGATACCAATCTCATCCCAGATATGCTTTCCAGACCACCCAAACCAATCCATTTTATTTCCGAGTTTAACATGATCCCTGTTATCTTTATGGCTTCATCTTCCTTAGAGCCATATTGGCAACTACCATCTCAACCAACAGCATGGACAGACATGGCAACCAACAACCCTAATTTCCCAGAAACTCTCCATCCCAAATCAGACCTTTACACAATTCGAGAGTTTGCAAAAAATTCCCTTTTCCATTACCTCACCATCTTGCTTCAAGATCAGGGTGTTAGTCTTTCACAATCTTATCAGTCCCATTATTTTCCTGACCATCCATTCAGAAGAATTAGCCTTATCCACTACTATGATTTCTCTGAAGATGAACTTTGGTAGAACTGGTGCCTGTTCACCCTTTATTATGGCATTTTCAGGATCAAGGCGCTGGACATGTTTGAATTCCTCATGGACGCAAAAAATAATTCTTCTAATCAATGGACATTTCTCCAGTGGTTGGCCCCACTAAGTCAGTGGCGCCCTTGGATTAAAACAGCCCTTGACATGCAACCTCCTCAGAATAGACCCCTACTTTACATGACATTTTCGGCACACCGTCCCTACCGTGGAGCCCCTCCACGTCCTTATCCTATTGTGAGACCATGAGAATCTTATCTTGCATCACCTCCTCCCAGGTCTACCAAGCATCACCACCTCACTCATGCTCATCTCCATCACAAAGTTTTCTTCGTAGGGCATGGAATAGTCTATGTCTTCTCAATGGGTTCAATTATGAGGCTGCTAGCCAGATTTCATCCACCGCCATGGTACCACTATCTCCTACTCTACCATCGGTCCCACAGACATTATCTAAAGATTCACAAAATCCATACTCTCAAGCAACCTGTCAAATGGATGCCACTTGGGATTCTGATGAGGTAGAAGAAAATTATTGGCGCGACCGCGATGTACGTGAAGCACGTGAAATCGCCGCACAAAAAGACGATAGTGATAATTCAATGGTGGACCCAACAGAAGATAATTACCCAGAAGAAGCCAATCTCAGTCCCAGTCACGAGCCCATTAATAAATAATGGTGCCTCTTTTTCAAAAGTCAAAATTTTGTATGATAAATAAGTGGGAATCTGTTGTCCCCCACTACTTTAATTTATGTCGTGTCAACTTGTGGTCATGTTACCACTAAGTTTTGTCTGTTTGTCTTTCTACTTTATGTTGTGTCGGTCATAGTCTTTAATAATTCAGTGTGATGTAAGTGATGATGTAAGTTGGCAGAGACCCCCAACTATAAATAAGGGTTTTCAAGTTGTAGAGATCAGAGGACAAGTTCTGATTTCAACCCTCAGTCTTGTATAATAAACTATGGTTCTCTAAACCTCTCTCTTGATTTTCGAAACCTCTTAGCTTAGGATTTATGAAATTGCTTAGTGATTATCCTTGATCCTTAGATGAACGATCCTCTAGTTTAACTGAATTACGAAAGGGCCTGGAGACTTGCTTGCCGCCAGGAGAGCGGATCCTTCTGTCTCGGCATGAGTAATTAGTTAGGCTAGGGGCTCTCGTCCCTCTGTGGCTGGGTTTAGGGTAGGATTGATAACTTAACCAGATTGCCTTTGAACATAGTAGAATGAAATTCTAAATATAATATATTTAATTCAAAATTTTTCTATATTAATTATTCTTTTTTTTTTAGAAGTTTATGAATCAATCATATTCATATTAATCCTTGAATTAGTTTACTATTTTGTTTCATTGTATAATTATTTTGTATTTGTACTTTTCATATTTTTTCCAATTTAGTAATTTAGTGTTTGACATTTTAGTCACTTTATTTCATTTATCCCCGTAAAGTTCTACTATTTTTTCCCAGGTAATATTATTCATGGTTTTCAGCACTCAACATATTCTGCATACACATTTTCAATACAAGGGTTAACGACATTCAGTACATAGATATGGTTTTTATTGTCACCCTCAACCAAGGAAGAAGACAAATTAAACATAATTAGAGAGGGAACTAACGTCTATTAACATTTTTTGGGGTGTATTTAATCGACCAATTATGTTTTCCCCAAAATCAGATTGTTAGGGTTTATGAGTTCAATTTGGGGATTTTGGAATTAAACTTCAAATCGGGGAAGAGGTTGCAGACGAGGAAGAAAGAAGACGAAGAGAAGCGATTGTTGCAGAAAAACAAGGGCGTGCAAGGCCGGTAATGGATCGGTGAAGAGAAAGAAAAGAATGGAGGTTGAGGGGAGAAGGAGAAGAACCAAACCTGGGGAAGAGAGGAGAGAGAATATCGGGGCAAGGTTGATGGAGTCGGGTGGGAAAAAAACGTTTTTATTTGGGGGAATATTTTGGGAATAATCCAGTTTGTGTAGGGGTGGGAAAAAAACGTTTTTATTTGGGGGAATATTTTGGGAATAATCCAGTTTGTGTAGGGGCACGCCCGTCCGAAAATTCCAAACCCCAACCCAAATCAAACGCAGCCTTTGGGTAAAATTCAAAAAGTACGATTAGGTAAGACAACCGGTTACCTCTCTCAAGCCTCTAACCTCGCCGCTTACCTCACTCGAGTCAAACCTCTAACTCTCAAATCAAACGCCGATGGAAAACGTGACGGAAAACACGGTCACTCACATAGGCACTCACATTTGTGAGTGCAAGATCCTGATTAAAAACTTTGTTGAGGAATCCTTCATATCCTTCGACCCATTCACAAAGAATGGGTATAACATACATCTTACTATGCTTATGCCATGCGAAGTCGACGACGATGAGGAAGTGGTGTGGCTTTCTCTTAAAGTGGAAAGGGGGACCCTCCCTTTTAGCGCTCTTATGGACTTCAGGGTCCGTCTGGTTGCCAATGGCACCCAATTCGCGGAACGCGAGGGCAGATTTAGGTTTACGGATGCTAGTGGCGGTTCTTTTTGTTGGGAGGATTTTGCTCGTCTTCGAACGGTTCAGGAAGCTGTGACACAAGGGAGAGGTGACCTGGAGCTTGTTGCTCGAGTCAGCATCCTGGATGAGTCTAACTACCAAGACGATGGTCTTGCAATGTCAATGTCCATGGACAAGGAAGGTTCAAACCCGAGGGATGACGAAAAAGGTTGTGGTGATATGTCTGACGAGGAGGACGCCCTGCACATCGCCCCTAATCTCCCCATGGATGCCTTCTCGCATTTCCAGTCCGGTGACTTCACAGGGTGCCTCTGCATCTTGTACCAGCTTCTGAAAATGAAAGAAGACGATCCTAAGGTGAGCAGCTCACTCTGATTGTTTCAATTGCGTATCTCGGCTCTGGTCAGTTTGTTTGTTTGGAGTTGATTAGGTTAGGTTATGGTTCGGTTAATTTGAGTAGAATGCTGGTTCTTGTGTGCTGTTATTGAGTAGCTTTGGTTAGGTTGATTTAGTTTTAGATTTGATTTTGAGCTTACACGAGGTGGTGGCTATTCATATTTGTGTAAAGTGTGTTTGAAAGATAGGAGACAGAAGTGCTTGTTGAAGCTAGGTTCTGTTGGGGAATGCTGCGTTTGCTAGGCTATCTATCCTTTCTAGTCATGCCAGAAGTGAATTTCCCGCACCTAGTGCTTTAGTGTTTCTTCTTAATCATCCAGATATTGTAGCAATTATTTGCTGTTTTAGTTAACTTGTTGTGCTGGATATTGTGGTATCCTTCTTGGTCGTGTGAGAATCTGCGATGGCTTAGTGAGTTTTTCTTTCTTCATTATAATCTGAATATCCTAACATGTCAAATTTTCAATCTGTTTGTAAGGCATATCAGGCATGTGATGGTTTATCTCTATAGAGTTCTTCATTGTCATAATAAGTTATGGTAAGAGTCATGACTGGAGGAGTATGCTATTTGATAGAATCCAAATGGCGCTGTTGGCTGTGAGTATGACTGTCTGTTACGAATTAACTCTCTTTGATTGCTAACTTAAATCCCTGCTGAAATCTTGTTACATGTACGTGAACATGATTTTGGACATTGTAGTCCATGCCTAAGGGTCGGTTTCTCTTACTAGTTAGGCTCAAACTTGTGTTGCATATGCAAATATCCTTATGAATAGCTCACCTTGCTGTCTTCTTTTTTAACTTGTATTTATGGGTTATATGTATCAGATTATGCATAATATTGCAATTGCTGAATTCCTTCGGGATGGTTGTCCAGATCCAAAGAAGTTGCTTGAAGTGCTAAAACGTGTTGAGGTATGATGTTCCCTTTATTCCTCTGTTGGGATTACTTCTTTCTACTGTTTTCTGTACACTGTTTCTTTCACATTTTTGAAGTGCTTGGGCTGTGTAGTTCTGGAACTATTAGGCCATTCTTCTTTTTGAACCACAATGTCATGCTTCTCTGCTAATGGGCAATTAGTTGCTTCTTTCAATAGTTTGATGAGTTTGTATATTTTGTTACTTGGATGAAAGTTCTTTACAGAAGGTAAATTAAAGAAGAGGAAATCTAGAGCTGTGTCAAGAACATTGGCCAAAAGATTTGAAAATAGGGAACCGATTGATTGTGGATGAACTTTTGATTACTGAAGTGAGCCATGTGATGTTGGTTATTTTCACGTGATGGTCATATGATGAAATTTCTGTTCCTTGTTTCAACTTTGTAAGTTTCTTGACTTTGGTTCATATAAACTGTCCCAAAATTATTTCCATTGGACTCGTATCTCATTATCCAATTCGGCTGGTGTAATTTGCTAATTTTTGTTTGAAGAAATGAGAAAGTGTCCCTGAGTTGCCTATTGCCTATGAAATGTTTTCCCATGTGTAGATAGACTTGATTTCATAAACTGCAAATCATCCTCTTCATTTCAACCTAATTTATGTCGCAGGTGAAGAGCTAGTTAGAATTGATTTCTGGTCGTACTTTTGTCATTTTCTTCTTTTTTAAACTTCTTGAAGTTTTGATCCAGTAATTGACTTTAGCTGACTTCTTTAGTGTGAAATTTTCTTAGACTGATATCCTTACCGACCTTATAGCTAAATTTTTTTTCTGGTGAAAATAAAATTTCCATTTCCTAGCTGCCTGTTATTTTGTGAACTTCTTGTTTCATCATCGCTCATGCTTCCCCTCTCATGGTGTGCGATTAAGTGCGATTGCTGTTTCATTGTAGTTTTACATAGCTAAGCTGAGGTTCACAAATCCTGTAATGCTTCAATCTGCTCATCTATTGTTTTCAGCAGTCTAAGATTTCTTGGAGAAGTCTTTTTTTAGTTTAGTTCTACTTTCATATGCAGTAACCTGGACACTTGCAATTTTACAAACCAAGGCTACTAGGCTTCGTTACTCCACTTTTCTCCAATATATTTTACAAACATATTCTTGTTCATGTATAGTGGTGTCACAATTCAAATCTTTGTAATTTGCATCTCCTCTTTCGCTATTGGTTCAGAAGAAAAGCGAAGAGCTTGCTCGTGCTTCAGGCGAAGAGCTTGATCCAGCTGTGGCACTGAACATTGTATGTTCCATTTCGTATGTTTTCATTTACACAGTTGGTATTTTGTAATTGATTTGGAGAATTGATGTATGTGCTAATTGGCTCTTTCCAGGCTATTATCTGGTTTCATCTTCATGAATATGCAAAGGCATATTCAGTTGTAGAACCTCTTTATCAAAATATTGAAGCTATAGAGGAGGTAAAGATCAATTTACACATAATTCTGTTGCTTTTCATTGTCCCATGCTTGATTTTTACTTCCAACTTTTGTATGCAGAAAACTGCTCTCCATGTTTGCTTTCTATTGCTGGACATTGCCCTTGCTTGTCAGGATGCGTCCAAATCAGCTGTAAGTTTTCTTGAAGACATTCTCTTATCATGGGCATTAAGTGATTTTAGCATCCTACTTATCTCATTTTAATACATTAACATTTTGTATCAGGATAGTCTTGGTCTGATGGTAACCAAAATGTTCCACTCACAGTTCATGTTAGCAGAAGGAACTAGGTTATTTACTTAATGCCATTTTCTATTTCTTTCTGCACATTGTGCACTCCTTAAGTAAATGAACCATCCAGGAGTTGATTTGTTTTGTTTCCAGTTCAGGTATCTAGAACACTAAAGGCCCTCTAGAGTTTTATATCTCTAGGTTGTTAGAGAATCTTAACTATACTGGACAGTTTCATTTTGGTTTGAAGAAGTACCTCTTACTGATCATTGCTTACCATTGTATGTGGAAATAATAGCTGAACCCTTCTGGTTTCACGTTGGTGTAGAATTTCTCTGTTCAATAACCTTATCCAGTTTTAGGAATGTTGGAAGTTCGACCAGGATTTGCTTGAGGGTTATGAGTTTAACGTAGTTTTCTTGTAGAGTAATTATACAGTATCTTCTTCAAGGTATTGTGACAACATGAACCAATTGACATTTTGTGTCTCTCGCAGGATGTATTACTTTACCTAGAAAAAGCTTTTCGTTATGGTTGTGGGGGTCAAGCTGATAATGAAAGTCAACAATCTTCTAATCTGGTTGCAAAATCTGCCTCCGTTCCAAGCAGTTCATCAGCCGCGGATGCTTCTAGTTCAGATTTGGCTCCTAGTGTAAATGCATTGGAAAGTTCTTTATCAAGAACATTATCACTGTCAGAGGAGTCATTGGAGTACGAAACAATGTTATCGGATATAAGTGGACAGAACTTGGCACGGCCTACTGGTCTTTCATCTTCAAATGATCTTTCGAGGACCCCAGTTGATGGTTCTAGTTCTATTGTTGATCTGAAGCTTAAGTTGGCTCTTTACAAGGTTCGGTTTCTGCTTCTTACCAGAAATTTGGAACAAGCAAAGCGTGAGGTCCAGCTTGCTATGAACCTTGCTCGTGGGAGGGACTCATCCACAGCTCTCCTTTTGATGTCTCAACTCGAATATGCTCGTGGAAACTACCGCAAGGCTATGGAGCTGTTGACGGCAGAAGGCACTCAAACAGAGACAGGAGCTTCAAGCATGTTTAACAACCTCGGATGCATTTACAATCGGCTTGGAAAACATCATACATCATCCCTCCTCTTTTCCAAGGCACTGAGTAGTAGTTCATCTCTTCGGAAGGAAAAACCTTCAAAGTTGTTGACCTTTTCACAAGATAAATCTTTGCTCATCTTATATAACTGTGGTGTGCAGCACTTGGCTTGTGGGAAACCGTTGTTGGCTGCTCGCTGTTTCCAAAAAGCAAGTTTAGTATTCTATAATCATCCTATCTTGTGGCTTCGGCTTGCAGAATGCTGTCTGATGGCAGTAGAGAAGGGGCTTGTAAAGCCTGTTCAGACACCACCTAATACTGAAATTGGAGTTCATGTTGTTGGCAAAGGAAAATGGAGGCATCTTGTTTTGGAGAGTGGGATTTCTAGAAATGGTTATGTGGATTCTGTTGAAAAAGAGGATTTGCATTTGGGTGGTGATGCCCAACCTAAGCTCTCCCTGTCTTTTGCTCGGCAGTGTCTTGTCAATGCTCTGCATTTGTTGGATTTCTCAGAACAAAACAATTTGAAGTCTGGTTTGCCATCTAATTTATCATTGGAGGAAAATGAATCAAGCGAAACTGGACCTCACAAGAGTTTAAACAAGAACTTGAGTGGCCTTGATTCAAAAGCTTCAACAGTATCGTCAGGCTTAAGTTCAGCAAACGCAAATGGGGATTCAAAAGAGCAGAAAGGGGGAGGGTCAAGTCAGGAGATTTTGCAGAACTCCATCTCTTTATATGATGGCATTCGTTGGAGAGAAAATCAGATGATTAAGCAAGCTCTTCTGGCCAACTTGGCGTATGTGGAGCTGGAACTTGAAAATCCTGATAAAGCCTTGTCAACTGCATGTTCGCTGCTGGAACTTCCAGAGTGTTCTAGAATCTATATTTTCTTCGGTCACATGTATGCAGCAGAGGCTCTTTGCTTGCTGAACAAACCGAAGGAGGCTGCTGACCATTTGTCCATTTACTTGTCTGGAGGAAATGACGTTGGGTTCCCATTCAGCCAGGAGGACTGCGACAAATGGCGAGTGGAGAAAACTTTTGACAGTGAGGAGGCAAATGGAGGATCAGTTGCTGGCAAGAATTCATCTCCCCAGGAATCACAAGGTATTGTATTCCTTGATCCAGAAAAGGCACGCGGAACCCTATATGCAAATTTTGCAACCATGTATGCTGTGGAAGGTGAGTTTGGAAGAGCCGAGTATTTTGTGACACAAGCATTGTCACTCCTTCCTGACTCTTCAGAAGCCACTTTGACGGGGATTTACGTTGATCTTATGCTGGGCAATTCGCAAGCAGCAATTGCCAAGTTGAAAAGATGTGCTCATGTCAGATTCCTCGAGTTCCCCAGGCCCCCCTGGCTCCCCCCATCAGACTGACTCTTGTCAGGTTTCCCCAACACAAAAAGGAGCCTAATTTTCTCAACTTTTTTTTTTTTTGTTTTGAACTTAATTTTGTCTACTTGCCTTGACTTGGTAACACTTAATCACCCAGAGGAATACTTTCTTTTTTCGTAACAAAATAACTAGAGATTCCCGTCTCACCATCTCTGGGGAATGTAATGTGAAGTACAAGCACGCTACTTACGCTCAATAGCCTCCGTCTATGTACGTGTGGCATATTTTATTCCAAGTTAAGTGCGGTAAAAGTTGGGAACGATATTTCATTAAACCATAGATATACACCATACATATACTACAACTGTACAACATCCGATTTATAGGGCTAGGTCAGATGCCAAAATAGAAGTGAGTTTGCTATATGTTGGAAATCTGCCATACTCGTATCAACGTACCCCGCTGGGCCTCCTTGGCCAAAGAGTGAGCAGCTTGGTTGGCAGATCTCCTAATATGCACAATCCCACTAGTCACAAAAGAGGATTTAAGGAAAATTATATCATCAATCAGTCCCTCAATAGACCATGCTTTCCGTTGTCTCTCCATGGTAGCTTGGGTAACTGCTTCCAAGCAGTCACTCTATAATAACTTGGTTCCAGGCATTCCGATTGGCAAGCAAGAGGGCTCGACAGATTACTTCGACCTCTGCTGACAAGGCTTATAGGGAGTGAAACTTGAAAACAGAACTATCAAGGGGGAGGCCATGGTGATCTCGACAGATGGTTGCCGCTGCCACATTCCCCGTAGTTTGATCAAAGCTAGCATCGCAGTTTAATTTAACAGAGGCCATGATAATGAGTATATAAAAAAATTCAATTGGATAAGGCTCCGCTATGGGTCCAAGTTGTGATTATGAGGATCGTCTCGTGGTGGTAAGCCAGGATCTTTTATGTATTTGTTATAAATGTGAATGTCATCTATCCAACATGGACACCTAATAATTTTTTTTTTGTTACATCGAGATGCTGAGAGTAACTAAGTTACATCAGGCATTGACTGAATGTCCACATGCAATACACGTAATAAACTTCTGGGAGAGTCCGTTATGATCTTGAAATCTGCAGCAGCTGTGAGTGCCAACCGGACAAGGTAATCAACAGCCTGATTCGCCTCTCGATAATACCATGAGAAGAATATTGCATCCAAACTTGCCTGAAGAAGTCTAACATTGTCCAACAGTGGTGGCCACCTAATAATGTCCAAAGATTTGTCTATATATATATATGTCAAAAACTTTCATGTTGAGTAAGAAGAAAAATTTTCCACTTGGACTTAGCGTGGACAATCCAGAGGGTGTTAGTTGCACTGGTGACAACAGTTGTGGAATCACTTCCATTCACAGAGATAGGAAACAATTGCATTGGTGAC
>JAKUCV010005735.1:44623-55295 GCA_028386065.3 Turnera subulata | reverse complement strand
CCTGAAGCGAATGTGATAATATAATTATAATTGTGCCTGTGGTTGTGGACGTGGATGAAATCATTCTGATTACTATAATCGTAATTGTTACAACAATGACAAGGCTAAGGGAAAATATGCATATTTATATTATTAGAACATTCACATAGAGGAATTGTTCTCATACATAAGTTTAAACAATTATTTATTTATATTGTTTATCTATTGGGTACAACATTGACTCTAAAACTTTGAGCTTCATTATTGATGTTGACCCTAACACTCTCGTTCCAAGAGAACCACATACCACCCATGTTGTTTTCTCCAGGAAGCTCAAACCGATTTGTAAGAGGAAAACGGAGTGGAATTACTCCATGATTTTCTTCAGGTTGCCACAAGGTTTCGGTGATCAATACCATGTTGGGCTTGTACTGATTCTTTAGATCCCGTAAGGTGTGTACATGATCTTGGGATCGACTGGCTACTCCTCTGCAATTCCAAAGCAGTAGTTGAACTTTAGGCCAAGTAGGCGGCAATCCAGACACTCTCGGGATACTCAGTGCCATCATGGAAACTTGATAATAAGTACTCTGATTCAGATATTGATAAGAAGGCTCTAGCTGGAATTCCTAAAGTCTATCAGAAATGAAAAATATAATAGAATTAGCTGAGCCATAAAAGGAAGCCCTTAGGTTGCCTTGGTCCTCTAGGAAGAAAGTTTCTTGTATAGGAGTTACAAAGAACCTAGACGAATAGAGCTCATCAACAAAAACCAAACGAGGAGTTCTTGCGAGCTCACTCGGTAATTCTTCTTGCTGCTCATTCACCATACTATATGCTAACCTATTTCTCCTTCCAAGAGAGGCATCCTCAACAAAGAAGACAGTAGTCAGTATTTTTTTTTTTATCTCGTTGTGTTTTCTGAATCTTCCTGCTTTCACCACATAACTCTTCTCCCTTCTTATAGACTGAGCTTTAAAAGGCAAGATGTCAGTTTTTCAAACGTGGGCCCTTTTTCTGTCTCGGAAAAGATCCAAGAGAAATTTCGATGATTAGAAATTCGAATATTTTTCACAAAACTCCAAAAATTTTTCAATCTTCAAGGATTTGTTTTTTGAAAAAGTTTGCCGACACATTAATAATTGTTCAATCACTCTGATTTTTTTGCCATCAATTATTAGTGGCACAAAACAGCCTGTAGCTTTCATATAACAACTTGAACCTGGCAAATAATTTTTCCTAATTATTAAATACATAGTTTGCACAGCTTGAAACTGGCACCAACTCGAAGTTGGTTCATGGATTTCTTGTTTGGCATGACCGGTTGGGCCATCCCGGATCAATAATGATGCGTAGAGTTACTAAAAATTTATTCGGTCATTCATTGAAAAACCAGAAGTTTTTACAATCAATGAATTTCCATGTGTTTGCTTGCTGCGGAGGAAAATTAATTATTCGGCCTTCCTATGATGAGGTTGGCCTAGAATCACCAACAATTTTGGAAATAATTCAGGGACATGTACGTAGATTAATAAATCTGTCATGTTGACCATCTAGGTAATTTTATAGTTTTAGTCGATGCATCAACTAGATGGTCTATTATGTGCATATTAGACTCAAGTTGGCATTTTGCGCGCTTATTTTAATAATTAAGTCAATTGCGGGTACACATCCCTAATTATTTTATAAGACTATATGTCTTGATAATACTGGTGTATTCCTTTAATGGTTAATGTATATCATTGGAAATAATGGTTGAACATCCTGTAGCTTATGTTCATACCCAAAACGATCTAGGTGAATCACTTATTGAATATTTCCAATTGATTGCAAGACCATTGCTAATGAGATATTACTGCTTGAGAACATGGTATTTTACATGCAGCAGTACTTATGTGCATCAACCCAACAAGTTATCATAAGATCTCCCCATTTAATTAGTTCTTGGTCACGAACCTAATATCTCTCATCTTCGGACCTTTGGTTATGCACCAATTGCTCCACCACAGGGAACTAAAGTGGGTGCCCAAAGAAGATTGTGAATATAAGTTGGGTATGAGTCTCCATCAGTTATAAAATAATAGAAATCATCAACTGGAGATTCATTTACAGTAAGAATTATTTATCTTCATTTTGATGAAAGTGTTAATCCAACATCGGGGGAGAAAATAAGCAGCTGAATCAAGATATTATTAAAATGTTATATCAATATCTAGTTTTGATCCTCAAAAAAATTAGTGTGAACCTGAAGTTCAAAAGATCATTCATTTGTAAAAGATTAGTAAGTCAATTGCCAGATATATTTATTGATTTGAAAAGAGTGACCAAATCTTATATACCAGCTGCAACTGCTCCTGTTTGAATTGATGTTCCTAACGAACAATTTAAGTATGCAAATGAATCTAAAGTATGCCAGAAGCGTGGAATACACTCGGTTCCAAAGTTAAAAAAAATTTATTGATAGAGAAAAAGGAGCAAAGATACAAGATGGCCCCAACGTGAAAATAAGACCTTTAGTAGAGGTTCGAATTAAAAATCCTCAGGAAGAGGAAAATCTTCCAGAAGAGATTCCTAACACAATTGATAAAGTTCCAAAAGTAACTCAGGTACCTGAAATAAAAAAGATAATATCTCGATCAATTATACTGTGTTAGGAAACAAGATAGAACCGACGTAAAATAACCGTCGATAGAATATTTGTTTCATATATATAATATAGCGCTAAATATTATCAAAGAAATGAGGATCATAAACCTACATCTATTAATAAATTTAGGCGTATAAATGATTGGCCAAAGTGAAGAGATACAATTAAGGCTGAGTTAGACTCGCTTATGAAGTGAGAAAATTTTCGGACCTGTAGTCCGTACAACAGATGATGTAAAACCGGTCGGTTATAAAATGGGTATTTGTGCAGAAAAATAAATGAAGAAAATAGTGAGATATAAAGCACGACTTGTGGCACAAGTTTTCACCCAACGACCCGATATTAATTGTAAGGAGACATACTCCCCTGTGGTGGATGCAATTATTTTTGGGTATTTGATAAGTCTGGCAATATATAAAAAACTAGAAATGCATCGAATGGATGCTGTTACAGTCCATTTCTATGGATCCATAAGTCATGACATATACATGAGAATCACTGAAGGATTCAAGTTGTCTGAAGCAACGAATTCCCGGGAATACACTCAATTAAATTACACTCAATTAAATTGACCCTTACATGGTTTGAACCATTTTGGGTATGTATATTATAATTATTCTTACATATATGCTCTATGTATTTGAACTTATTATTATTGTTGCTTATGTTTATGATTTAGATCTATATGTGAATTTTTCATTATTTTGTGATTTAAATATTATTGGAACTCTTGAAGAAGTTTCCAAATGCCGTGCTATATCTCAAGAAAGAATTTGAGATGAAAAATCTCATAAAAGAATTAAATTGGTCCTGAATGAAGCGCCCCGACCCGCATTTACCGTGATACAGTAAACACGTGTCGAAACTATTCATATTGATAGAACAGACAGTACATCATAGTCAAAATACTACACAGTAAATCCAAATACATCATATACATCATCCGTCTCCCATATACGGGGACTATTATTCAATCCAAACACAGCGCTCACAGCAGCAGCAGATAGTATCAGTAATATACAAATCACAGGTAAGTAGTGACACAGCAACATATATCACACAGCAGCGGAACTGTAACACAGCATCATAAGCAATAGAACAGCAGCGGAAGACTTTATGCACATGCAGCGGAGGTATGGATCCGGAGTCAGGTGGAGAAGAAAGCAGCAGCCATCGAACATCGTACCTGAACTACGAAACAACTTAACCTACGGGATGAAACCCCGCAGGCGAGGGGTGAGTCCGAAGTGCTCACCGACGAAGGATAAACAATGATATGCAAGCAACCGTAATACTTAAAAGCAAACACAGACAAACAATAGCATATCACAATAACTGAGCCAAGGCCAAAAGAATATTAATTATTATTACCAATTTTATCTTCCGGGCCCCCGTCACAGGACAAGCTAGGGTCGTACCTGGTTATCAATTAATTCCGGATGCTAGGTCAAGAACCAAACCACATATGAGAACAACCGGATATTCGGCATATCCGAGCCACTGCGGATATTCGGCATATCCGAGCCACTGGGTATTCGGTATACCCCAACCTCAGGCGACGTCATGCCAACCAGACCAAGTAACCGACCATCGCATCCCAAAATTAATTTTCAAACCATCGGGTCGTACCACTACTTTCCACATGACAATTATATCAACATCTCAAATCAATTCCAATTCAAATTCCAATTTCCTTTCTCAATTTTCCACAGTCAATAGTTCAACATCAATCTCAGCATAATATCAACAGAATCAATATCACAGCTCAAGGCAACAATAATATCACAGCAGTAATCAAACAACCAACAATTCAGCAGTTCAATCGAACAACAAAGCACACAAAGTATTATAGGCAACATAACAAGGGTTATCCATCCTCACCTGAGCCGATAATCAATTATGGAATTGTCCAGCAAATTCCAAGTCCGGTTCCTCAGCAAACTGCTCGTTATCAACTCCTATATCAATCAAATAATATGCACACATAAGATGGTATGCAATTGCCATGCTAATACTGTGTACCGGAAAATAAGCACTAACTCGGCTCGGTTACTTCCCCCGGATTAATTTTCCATTATCATCATCATTTACCATTTACTTCAAGTGTCAAAATACTATTCTATACTTATACCTATACCCGGATACTATTCCGGTATAATACTTTGAAAATACCCTTTCTGTAATTATTTCCTAGGTATGTACTTTCCAAAATACTATTTCTACAAATTATTATTTACCTTATATATGTTCCCAAAATTATTTTCCCAAAAACCATATACTTCCCAAAATTTTATATTTCCTCCATTAATTTCACAATTATATTTTCCTTCTATTTAATTCCATTTTCCAGATTTTATTTTCTCTTTTCTTCTCTCTTCTTTTTTTTTTTAATTTAAATGGACTGGGCCTAAGTGTCCAAGCCCAGCCCAAACCCAGAAGAGCCCAAGCCAACAGGCTGACCAGGCGCAGCAGGCCCAGCAACCAACAGCCCGAGCCCGAGCCCGTCACGCCCAGCCCACCACTCGCGGCCCAACAGCCCAAGACCCATCAACACAGAACCGGGTCACCCACGACCCGAGACCCACATCCGGGTCGTCTTCCTCACGGGCTCACCTTTGCTTGCAGAGGCGGCGGAGACACGGGGCGGCAAGACGACGACGGCGGCGAGGCGTACGTGGCGGTCTGCAGGCGGGGAAGGCGACGGCGGTGCGCACGAGGGGAGGAAGAAGACGAGCTGCGAGGGAGGCCGGCGGCGGGGCGAACCTCCTGTCGGGTTCGTCTCATCTTGGACGGCGTCGATGAGCAGGAGGAAGGGCGGCCGGCGTGTGAGGAAGGAAAAGAGAAGATGGCGCGGCTGAGAGGAGGAAAGAAAAGGAGAGGTGGTTGGTGGTGGCCGGTGTGGCTTACGGCGGCGGGTGTGGGAGGAGAAAGAAAGAAAAAGAAAACGAAGGGAAGAGGGGTGGCTTCAAAACGGCGGCGTCTTGTCTGTTTCCTTCTTCTTTCTTTTTTCTTCTTTGTATTTCTTCTTCTTTTTTTTCAGATGGCTTGTTTGAATTTTGCTGGTACTGGAAAGTTGAAAATAAAGTGATGATGGTGGTGTGCTTGAAGGCAGAAGAAAGATAGTTTTATAGGCAACAAAAGTCACTGGTATATCACAGGTGTAATAGGTAGTTCACAGGCTGAATAGGAATTGGCGGCTGAATAATTGAACTTCAATTATGCAGTTACTATGCTGCATGTGAAGTGTGACCCACCTGGACCAGAAAATATCTAATATACCCACTTACCTTTATTTCTGGTCCGATAACTCAAGGATAAACCCGGCTTTTCCGAAGATTCCCGGACCCGGAAAAATCCCAACTTGGTCCGTAAAATCCGCAGAAAAATCCTGAACGTGGGACAAGGCTCGGTTTCGGAATCCAAAGCTCGATTTACCATAATTTAATTACCCAAGATTAAAATCAATGGTAAATTACTGTAAATTAACTTAAACAGTCCCGGTAAAAATGAAATTTTTACCTGGGCTGTTACAGCCTACCCACCTTAAAAGAATTTCGTCCCCGAAATTCACTCTGAAGCTGTGAACAAGTGCGGATACTGAGAACGCATATCCTCCTCGACTTCCCACGTAGACTCGTTCGCAGAGTGCGTGCTCCACTTAACCTTTACCATCGGGATAACTCTGTTCCTCAACTGTCTGACTTCCCGGGCAAGAATCTGCTCTGGCAACTCTGTATACGTAAGATCCTCAGCGACCTCAACATCTGCTGTAGTAACTACATGACTCGGATCTGATCTGTACCTCCTCAACATGGAGACATGGAACACATCATGAATCCGTGACAACTCCTCTGGCAATGATAATCTGTACGCCAAGGGTCCAACCCTTTCCACAATCTCATACGGCCCGATATACCTGGGACTCAGCTTCCCTCTTTTCCCGAATCTGATTACACCCTTCCAAGGCGCAACTCGGAGGAAAACTTTTTCTCCCACCTGGTACTCCATCTCACGACGATGCTTATCGGCATAGCTCTTCTATCGGTCCTGTGTTGCTCTCATACTCTGCTTAACTGTCTGAATCTTGTCCACTGTCTGCTTAACCAAATCTGGACCAACGATCAAACGAAGACCTTCTTCATCCCAACAAACTGGACTTCGGCACTTCCTTCCATAGAGAGCTTCGAACGGTGGCATGCCAATACTGGAATGATAACTGTTGTTGTAGGCAAACTCCGCTAAAGGCAAATACTGGTCCCAACTCCCTCTGAAGTTAAGAGCACAAGCCCTTAGCATGTCTTCCAGTGTCTGAATAGTCCTCTCTGACTGTCCGTCTGTCTCAGGATGAAACGCGGTACTGAAACTCAGCTTCGTACCCAAAGCTGCTTGCAAACTCTTCCAAAACCGTGATGTGAACCTCGGATCTCTGTCTGAGACTATGGACTTAGGAATCCCATGTAGCCTCACAATCTCTGCAACATACTGCTTTGCCAACTTATCCAAGGTGTCTGTCTGTCGAATAGGAAGAAAATGGGCTGATTTTGTAAGTCGGTCAATGATAACCCAGATAGCATCATGCTGTCTCCGAGTCAACGGTGATCCGACCACAAAATCCATAGTGATCATCTCCCATTTCCATTCTGGCACTATCAAAGATCTCATCTTCCCAGCTGGAGCCTGATGCTCAGCTTTCACTTGCTGGCAGGTGATACACTTAGCAACATACTCAGCTACATCCTTCTTCATGCGTGGCCACCAATAATGACTCCTCAAACTCTGGTACATCTTGGTGCTCCCGGGATGCATAGCATATGGTGTCATATGTCCTTCTTCTAGAATCTGACTGCACAGGTCACCCACACTGGGTACACATAGACGCTTTTCTAGCATCAGTGCACTATCCTCGGCTATGTGGAACTTATCTTCCTTTCCACTGCGGACTGCTTCCTTCAGCTTGATCAGGTCGGGATCTCCATCTTGTAACTCCACAATCCAGCCTCTCAGGTTAGATTTGACTTCAATATGTGTCAACAAAGCTCCTGTATCATCAACTGACAAATCAACTCCCATCTTCCTTAGCTCGATAAGAGAGGATATCGAGTAGGTCGTGGAAGCATCTTCTGGTTGTCTCCGGCTCAAGGCATCAGCTACAACATTAGCTTTTCCAGGGTGATACTCAATAGTACAATCATAATCATTCAGCAACTCAACCCAATGTCTTTGTCGCAAATTAAGCTCCTTCTGAGTCATGATGTACTTGAGACTCTTATGATCTGTGAAAATCCGGCATCTCTCTCCAAATAGATAATGTCGCCAGATCTTCAAAGCAAGGATCACTGCGGCCATCTCTAAATCATGTGTCGGATAATTCTTCTCATGTGGCCTCAACTGTCTCGAAGCATAGGCAATCACTCGGCCTTCTTGCATCAGAACTGCTCCCAAACTAAGACCTGAAGCATCACAGAACAACACATACTCCACTCCTGGCTTAGGCACTGTCAAGACTGGCACTGATGTCAACTTCTTTTTCAGGTCATCAAAACTCTTCTGGCAGGCATCACTCCAAACAAAGGCTTGATCTTTCCTTAACTGCTTGGTCATAGGACTAGCTATCAAAGAGAAACCCTCGATGAACCTCCGATAATACCCTGCAAGGCCCAGAAAACTCCTGACTTCTGGTACCATCTTGGGCGGCTCCCATTCCAAAACAGCTTTTACTTTGGCAGGATCGACCTTAATCCCATCCCCGGATACAACATGTCCAAGGAATGCAACTTCTTCAAACCAGAACTCGCACTTGCTGAACTTAGCATACAACTCTTTCTCTCGCAACCTCTGTAGTACTACCCTCATGTTCTTCCCTGCTCTTGGAGTATATCAGGATATCATCGATGAAGACTACCACGAACTTATCCAAGAACTCGTTCAGAACCAAGTGCATCAAGCACATGAAAACTGCAGGTGCATTGGTCAAGCCAAAAGGAACCACGGTGAACTCAAAGTGACCATACCGAGTGCGGAAGGCTGTCTTCGGTATGTCCTTCTCTGCAATCTTGACTTGGTGATATCCAGACCGAGGATCAATCTTGGAAAACACGGTAGCTCCCTGTAACTGATCAAAAAGATCATCAATCCTAGGAAGCGGATACTTGTTCTTCACCGTCACTTTATTCAACTGGCGGTAGTCCACACACATCCGCAAACTGCCATCCTTTTTCTTCACAAAGAGGACTGGTGATCCCCAAGGTGAGATACTAGGCCTGATAAAACCTTTCTCTAACAGTTCATCCAACTGTTTCTTCAACTCCTGAAGCTCTGTCGGTGCCATCCGATATGGTGCCATCGAGATAGGTGTCACTCCTGGCATCAAATCGATGGTGTACTCAACTTCCCTGTCAGGTGCCAATCCTGGCAGATCCTCCGGAAACACATCTGGAAACTATCTGACTACTATAATGTCTCCCAGAACTGGAGTCTGTACGTCTTCGCCTTTGACGTGAGTCAACAAGGCTTCTGGACCATGTGGCTTCATTCCGACATCCTGGTTAGCAGAGATACTACATGTAGTAGCAACTCTCCCAATACTTGTCAACAAAACCTGTCGTCCACCATTGGAAGTCAACAACACTTCCTTGGTTCGACAGTTTACCAAAGCACTGTACCTCGACAACCAATCCATCCCTAGAATGATGTCGAAACCTCCCATGTTCATCACAACAAACCGAGCAAGAAAAACCTCACTATCATACGAAAGCGAAATGTCCCTGCACACCCGGGTTAACCTGACCACTATACCCGCAGGTAACCTAACCCTCATCGGACAAGCTAAACTCTCTCCCGTGCAGTTATGTAGTATTGCAAAACTTTGTGCTATAAACGAATGCGTAGCACCAGGGTCTATCAAAGTATAAGCAGTACTACCAAAAACTGTAAAAGTACCTGCTGCGACATCGATATCTAGGTGACCTCCAGCATGCTGTTTCCCTCCAACCGGATCCATTCGTACCTTATATGGGAATGTATGTATGCATATCATGTCATGTCAAATCTTATGCACAGACAAATAGTCAAGCAACCACAATTATGTCCCTAATGACCTACTGCCTGCTCCGCTACCAAACTGAAGCGCCCCGACCCGCATTTACCGTGATACAGTAAACACGTGCCGAAACTATTCATATTGATAGAACAGACAGTACATCGTAGTCAAAATACTACACAGTAAATCCAAATACATCATATACATCATCCGTCTGCCATATACGGGGACTATTATTCAATCCAAACACAGTGCTCACAGCAGCAGCAGATAGTATCAGTAATATACAAATCACAGGTAAGTAGTGACACAGCAACATATATCACACAGCAGCGGAATTGTAACACAGCATCATAAGTAATAGAACAGCAGCGGAAGACTTTATGCACATGCAGCGGAGGTATGGATCCGGAGTCAGGTGGAGAAGAAAGCAGCAGCCATCGAACATCGTACCTGAAATACGAAACAACTTAACCTACGGGATGAAACCCCGCAGGCGAGGGGTGAGTCCGAAGTGGTCACCGACGAAGGATAAACAATGATATGCAAGCAACCGTAATACTTAAAAGCAAACACAGACAAACAATAGCATATCACAATAACTGAGCCAAGGCCAAAAGAATATTAATTATTATTACCAATTTTATCTTCCGGGCCCCCGTCACTGGACAAGCTAGGGTCGTACTTGGTTATCAATTAATTCCGGATGCTAGGTCAAGAACCAAACCACATATCAGAACAACCGGATATTCTGTTAGTACAATGACCCTTCGCTAGAGGGGGGGTGAATAGCAATAATCGAATTGAAAACGAAATAGGCAGGAATTGAATGCGGAATTTAAAGAATGAAGGACACAAAGATTTTTATACTGGTTCACACACAACTAACTTGTGGCTAATCCAGTCCTTCAAGGCTCACTTGAAGAGTTTACTATCTAGTGTTAAGCTTCCGGGTGCTTAACAAACCGTTTTACAACCTGAGAGTTCAAGTCACATGAACCTCAATA